>JAVJIF010034217.1:0-180360 GCA_038442645.1 Agave tequilana | reverse complement strand
ATGAACAAGCATACATAATAAAACCGATATAGGATGTGTTAACGTAGTTACACACACACACACACAACACACACACACACACATCTTTGCTTCTAATTGTACGAAACTAGTACGTCGAGGAATAATCCAATAAGAAAACTCTCATGTATATACCATTTGTCTCACATAGTTATAGGTTAAATTACATGATTTATGTTAATCCAATGCCTAAATACAAATAATCTTCACACACCATACAAACATTAAATCAAATCAAACACCCATACACATGCCCACACACACATGCAAAGCCCATGTGGTTATCTCATGCATCTAATGCATGCAAACAATTCAAACAAAAAAAAGCACATTAATTGTAATTCAACAAATAATTGATAGTCTAAGAATAGACTATCCAAAACATCAAGTAGATTTCAACTCGGTTGAAATCAACAACATAAAAAATTGCATTAATAGTATAACACAATACAATCAGGCAATCGTCCCTCACTCAGACTCAATATACCATGAACTCTAAAGATGAAGAATTTAAATGAATCCTATACTTGCCCCAACTTAGACACAGGTTATGAATCGCGATGACACTTGAACCTAGAGCTCTAATACCAATGTAATGACCCTGAATTTCTGCACACCAGTTGCATCGATTAGATTGCAGTCTCATCAAGAACTTTAAAGCAATTATATATGATACATAACTCAGGCAGTTAAAATATGAATATATAGTAGGAAACATATAAATAGAATCTGACATAGGAAAGAATACATGTCATACACAAAGAGTCTTAATATATGAAAACTAAGTCCAAATCTATATACAAAGAAGTCTAAACATATAGATATAAAGTCCAACATCAAATACAAGAATCAAAACATGGATACAATAGAAAGACTCTCTATAAAGCACTCTATCCACCTATCAATAGGAAAGAAGACTACCAACATCTCCATCACTCGGCGCCTCTGTGGGCACCCTGCGAATAACCTGAAAAATAATAAATCAACTGGTATTAGAATGCCACAAGTCTATCCTTAAATGGATACCTTTTGACCATGATCCTGAGGCTGACTCAGTACTAGTCACGGACATAACTAAGGAGGTCCACAAATAAAAATATAACATTAAAAGAAGCATGATAAACATAAGCTTGGTAAACAACCATATCAACATGGACATGTACGACAAGGTACTTGATACCCAGCTAATCTTACGTGGTAATAGACTATTCAATTTCAATAAGCCAAAACCCCCTCCTACGAAGATAATCATTCGCGTTCTCTCTCTTACGAATGTCATTTTGGCCAAGGCAACAATCACCAATTTTTGTTTTGATGATTTTAAACTCATGTAGTTATGAGGTACTAAATAAGTTCAAGAGTGTTTAAGTTTTCAGTGTTCAAGAGTTGCAGCAATTTAGTTTCATTCTTTCTCAAAAGGAAGAATTGAAGTACTCAAGTTGATTTAAGTATGGGATTCAAGCTCGGATGATCAAAGCGTAATTTTTAAGAAGCCACTTGAAGGAAACTTGAAGATTGAGTAATCCTTGTAAGAATTTAGAATGTTCAAGTTCAGGGTGTTGAATTGATAATCAAGAATACATCACACATACAAAAGATTTTTATCTAGTTTTTGTTTTCGAACAAACTTGTTTTTCAAATAGCTTATTATACATGTTCAATATTTTTTTTTGTTACAATTTGTGTCTATACATATCAATTTATTTCATTGTTGAATTTAGCCAAAACTATTATATATATATATATATTATATATATATATATAATATATATATATAGTATATTAAAAATCAGTTAGTATTTAAAGAAATTCTTTATATTTTTTTGGGCTTGGTCGGTCAACCTCCCAATCGATCGTCCTATGCAGAGGTTTCTGCATAACTCCTGGTCGACCTAGCGGTCGACCGTATGTGCACACGGGCATGAACATGTCTATACACGTTTTCGGCCGACAGATCGATCGACCGCCAAACCTTGGGTTCTCTCTGTTTTTGGTTTGCGGTCGACTGACTGTAGTGCCAAACTTTCTTACTCTACGTTTGTGGCTCGATCGACCAACTGGTCGACTGACGGGCAATGACTATTTTTTGGACTGACCGTCCGGTCGACCGTTGACCTATCTCTGCTGCAGCAACAGCTAGTTTTTGAATCTGTTTGCTATTTATTCAATATTTTAGGGTCTAATCACTTATCTTAAGCCCAGTTTTCTCTTCTAATGACATTTACCTATTGCCTATATATATGGTTCATTTATAGAGGATTATATAACAAGTTTTTATCAAGAGAAAACGAGTTTTTATAAGAAAAATGAAGTTTTTGTTTTCAAATTTCAATAGCTCTCAATTCCAAATTAATTTCTACAAGTTTTAAGCTTTAAGTTTATTCTTTTCAACTAAATTTTCTCACACAAACTTTTTGAGCTTATTTCTTTATTCTATACTCTAGAAAGTTATATAGAGAGTTTGTGATCTTTGTGGTCACCAAGAGCTTGTAAACTTCATTGGCTTTGTTCTACCCAATATGTAGAGGATTGAAGATTAAAGTTGGTGCTCCGAGTCCTGTGTAGACTATTGTTATTGTGGTTCCTGTGTGAAAATTCTAAGTGGATAGTGCAAATTCTTCATACGGTGAAGGCGGGAATGTAGAGGAGTTGCTCGAACCTCAAAACAAATTGTATATATTATGATTACTATTTCTCTCACTTTTGCTCATACTTTATTGCACATAGTTATTTTATTGCTTTCATTGTTCTTTATTCTACTTGCTCCATATTGCTTGCATTATTCATACTTGTCAGTTTTCCTCTTTTAAGGAAGAAGGCAATTGTGCACCTCAACTCTTATTCAAGAGGAATTAAGGGGAGAATTTCTAGAACCCTTATTGGGAATCTGACTTCACTTCTTATTTTTAAGTTGAATATTCTTATTATTATTTTAGTTATTGAAATTTCTGTTGGCCTAGAGGCCTTCCACTCTAGTTTGATGATGATTAACTCATGTAGTTATGTGTACTAATAATCTTGTGATTTTAGTTTCAGATCATAATCAAGTTATTAGTAGGTGATTAGCTTCAACAAGATGATTTGGAAGCTTTCACATGTTGATTCAAGAGCCCGAGCGTCAAAGATCATATACAGCAATTGCTCGGTGGATCAAGGAGTTTTGGATCGAGTCTGCTTGGAGATTGCGCTCTACAAGAAGACATCGGTACCATAGTTTAGTTTGTTTTTAGATCCAAATTGTGAAGATTAGAATAGTATGATATGCTCAAGTTCACAAAACACACATGTTTCATATTTTGAATATTAGTTTTCGGTTTTTTGTTTTGGTTTAACCGATCTTGGTTTGCATGAATAGATAGATTCAAAACAAGTTTACATGGTTTAATGTATATTAGATTTTTCTATATACATGCATGCTAAATTTCCTAGACAAACTTAGTTTTGACTTACTTATTCATGTGTTTTATGTTTTGGTATTTTTAACAAAACATATTTTGGAATAATGTCAAAAATATGGATATATATATATGTTTCATGTATATAGGATTATATCCATATACATCATGCCTAAATGTTGTTTAATATCATGTTTTTGTATTTGGATGAGTTTTGGACAAAACGTATTTTCTATTCAAAAAATCCAAGTTTTTAGAAAATACAGTTTTTGGTTTTTGGGAAAATTTCTATAACAAAAAAATAGTTCAAAATGTTTGAGATTTGTGTTAAACTTTTTAACACAAGTTTGTATTTTAATATAAAATGAGAAAACTATTTTTGTGGAATTTTAGAGATTTTATGGGAATTTTTCAAGTCTTTAAAAACCCAGTTTTTCCCTGATCTACAGCTGCCAGGCTAGGCCGGTCGACCGTAGCGGTCGACCGACGTGCACGGATACGTGCACGCTGGCTGCCCCTTTAGGCGGTCGACCGCACGGTCGACCGACTGAGAGCAGGTTGCTCTCTGTTTGTTTCGGTCGACCGGACGATCGACCGCCCAGAGAGCCGTTGCTCTCTGGTTCTGGGGACGGTCGACCGCACGGTCGACCGGTAGCTGCCAACGGTCAAAAATTGACCGTTGGACGGTCGACCGACCGGTCGACCGTAGGTCATTTTTGGCAGTTTCTGCTGCCAACAGCTAGTTTTCCAAATGGGCTATAAATACACCATTGGAAAGAGTTTTTCTATAAGATTTTTTATGCGAATTTTCCTGACTCTCTAGTGTTTTCACAGCAATCAAAAGAAGTTTTTGGGCTTTAAATTGTTCAATCTATTTGGTGTTTTTGATAGGGTTTGAAAAATCAAGAAAGGGTTTTGGGAAAAGATTTTGATTCAACTTCTTCATCTTGGTTTCTAGTTTTTCCCAAAAATTTTCTTTGTGTTTTTGGTTTCCATTCCTTTGGTTTTCTCCACACTTGAGCTACATCTACTATCTCATCTATAGGATCTTTTGTGCGGGAAAGAAATTGTTTGTGGTTGTTGTTTAGACCACCAAGTTGAAAACCCTATCTTTGCTTGGGTTTGTGCCTTTCCCTCATTGTGTGAGAAGGTTGTGCATTTGGGTTGTATCCCTCAAGTGGTGAGGTGATCCTTGTGTTGTTTTGTGCTAATCCCTCAAGTTGTGAGGTGATTGTTTGTTGGCTTGGAATTGTGCCTGAAGGAGGAGTTGTGTTTGTAAGGAGAGGAGTTGGGTACTCCTTGTAATTGTTATTGCCCCAAATCCTCGGTGGAGGTTCCCTTTGTGGAGTCCTTTGTTGACAAGCTAGTGGACTTAAAATCCTTCTGGGTGAAGGCGGGGATGTAGAGCTGGGTGCTCGAACCTCAAAACATATCTTGTTATTTGCGCTTGATCCCTTGGCTCTTACTCTCTCTCTTTATTTTGTGCCTTGCATCAATTCATATTGCTCATTCATATTATTTGCTTGGCTTGTTTGAGTGTGCATCTCTTTTAATTACAATTAGTTTTTAATTTCGCATTAAGTTCATTAGATTAGCATTATCACCTATTCACCCCCCTCTAGGTGATTTCAATTGGTATCAGAGCCTCCGCTCCTGATATTTAGGTTTAACCACCTAGGAGTGAGATCTTTGGTTTGCTAATCTTCATTTGCATTTTTTATTTGGCACACATTTAGTTTACACTCATGATAGCCCTCCTATGTTTGACTTTTTTAGACTTGATGTTTGGAAGACCAATATGAGTAGTCATTTGAAAAACCTAGGACATCTAGTTTATCAAGCCACTACTAATGAATCTGACCCAAATCATAGCAAGTATAAAAAGGCAAATGCATTAGCACTTAAAACACTTAGAGCATCTCTTAATGAAGATCTTTTACTGGTGTTTGATCATTATGATTCGGCTTTGTAGTTTGGAGCATATTGACTTCTCCCGAGCTACCAAGGATTATCAACAAGTTGAGGAGATCTAGGAGAGTCAAGTCCGACGAGCATTGCCTTATAGTCCAAGGGAAAGACTCCCTTGAGGTACAATCGGATTTCTATTAGATGATTGCTCTAGTTCCTATTGCGATGGTTGTTTAGAAGCTCAAACCTTAAATATGGAACTTGCCACAAAAGCTTGAAAATTTTTTGAAAAAAACATAATCTTTTGAAAAAGAAT
This sequence comes from Agave tequilana, assembly GCA_038442645.1. Lineage (NCBI taxonomy): Eukaryota > Viridiplantae > Streptophyta > Magnoliopsida > Asparagales > Asparagaceae > Agave > Agave tequilana. The sequence continues at coordinate 174,723 of JAVJIF010034217.1, read as the reverse complement.
AATCTTGAACAAAAAGAAGAAATGAAGGATTTGTGCTCAACTTTTGAATCGATTTTGCAAGAGAAGGAAGAGATTACTAGTGAACGTGACTCACTAAGATCTCAACTAGACCTTGCCCTAAAAGAGATTGATGTTTTGAAAAACAAAATGATTGTGATGATGTTATGAAAAACAATGAGGTTTTATCTTCAAATTGGATTTTGTTTTAAAAGATAAAATTGTTTTGAAAAATGAAATTGATTTCATTACAAAAGAATGGATTTAGTTTTAAAGAAAAATGAATCTTTGAAAATTGATATTGATTCTCATGTGTGCCATACTAGTGTAGCTTCTTCTTCTAGCACACCTTTTGCATGCTCCACTTTATCTTCAACTATTGAAAATGATATAAATGTTTTGAAGAAAAGTGTTGATTGTTTGGGCTCCACTTTGAGCCAATGTGCTTTGAATCATACACGCTTGGAAACCTTGGTTCGTAAAGAAACAAGTTCCATCTTTGCATGCACACCCATCACGGCATACACATGCTTCCCACGGTCACCACCATCACATGTATGCCCATGTGTACACATGTACACATTGTGGTCGAAAAAGGCCACCTTGCTATGATCGTTTACATATTGAAAATTTAGCAAATAATCTTGTTTGGGTTAGGAGAGATACTAACCCCTATGGACCCAAAAGAAAATGGGTACCAAAGACCACCCCTAAAATATTTGATGTAGGTGTGGGCTCTCGCATCACGTGAGAGTGGCGGTGCCTGAAGTGGATGCGTTCCGTGCTTAAAAGAAAACAAATTTGGATGCATCACTTTCAAGGGAAGTTTGGTGGAGGAGGACCACTATTGTTTGGAGAACTAGAGAGGTGCCCTCATCGGTTTTAGTATCGATCTCTAACTCCCGTTTACATTTGCATGCTTTTCACGTTCATCATTTTATAGCATGTCATGTTTCATTGTTTATTATGATTATGCCATGTGATTTAGATTAGTGATATACATGTTTAGTTACTTGAGACACCATGGACCTATCTTTGTGTTCTCACTTTGTTTTTAAAACTAATATATATGCTCTAGATCTAATGCACATGCATACACATGATGATCATATGTGTTTATGATTCTTGTTTTGATATCTCATGTTTTGATGTTTAGAGTTTATTATGTTAAATGACATGATTCCTAGATCATTGACATAAATGCATAGCTTTTGAGATCACCCATGTTTATATGGACCCATATGTTGTGTTCTCACCATTTGTTTAGCTATTATGTATATCATGATTCTAATAGCATGTGGATTTACATAATGATCATATTTATGATTTTCATGTTGATTTATATCCCGTTTTATGCTTAATGATTTGATTACTTGTTTAGATGTTAGTTTCATTAAGATTAAAATTTATACTTGTACATAAAATGGGTCACAAATAAATCTTTATATATGTTTGTGCTTGGATGCTTATTTGTACCCATTAGATGTGCTAGTTATAATCTAGTTTTGATGATTCATGCATTCTAGCTTGTATTCCCTATTTTGGACATGTTTTATGATCATGTGTTTTCACTTCATGTATATGTTTATTTTGCCAACTTTAAGATATACATGTATACCCCTTGAGTCATTTGCTTTTCATGCAAATCTTTATTATGGACTCAAATTGTGTTTAGGGATATGTATGTATACTTTTTGTGTTGTCAAAACATACATATGCCTTGAAGTTTAAATCGTTTTAATGATTTTTCATGTTTTAGGTGATTTCAATTTGGTAATGAAAATCTAGTTTTTCATATTTTCATGTTCTTAAGGAATTTCATATGAGCTTATTGAATATTTTCATGTTGATATGTGTCACATTATACTTGTACACTCACTTTATTAGTTTACTCATGATTTGTTTTCATGAGACTATGATACGGGCTTTATGGACTTTGAGTGTTTAGTGATCATGTGATTTACATGTGTTTCATGAAAAATATTTATGTTTTATTCCTTGCTTGAAGGATTTCGTACTAGTTAACAAGATTTCCCATTTCACTAGTTCGTATTCTTCTTAGGTAGAGATTTTCAAACGTACTCTATTTTCAAACCTATTTTTGAAAACTCCTACCTTCAAAGGGTGGTTGGATGGGAGATCATGCTCATGTTTGCCTTATAATAAAAATCATTTTAAACTTGAACATGTTTGGGAGGCTAGGTAATATGAGATATACACTTGATCATTATGTTGTTTCAATTGGTATCATTGAAATTCTTTCAATTGGTATCAATATTGACATTTTTGTATACTCATATATTTTTTTTGTATATGTATGCTTGCACTTCAAAGAGTATCAATTTTAATTGGTATCTAATTTTCATACATATATATGTTTTTATTTGTGCTTATTATATTCATATATCTTAGAGCACAAATTTTGATCATGATAAAGCTTGTTTTATAATGACTATCTTGTTTCAATTGACTAGTTTTCAATTGGTATCCATATACAAGCTTTGCATGTTTTTATTCGGTAATTCATAAAGAGGGAGAAAATTGTATTTCATTTTTCAATTGGTATTTGATTTCCACTCCCATACTTTATGATTGAAAATTTCAATTTGGTATCATATGTTCAAAATGAAAAATATTTACAATTGTATCAAAATCCTTGTTTAGAAATTCAAAATTTGTTATGTTTAATTTCAATTGGTATCAAGACTGTTTTCTTATAAATGGTATCAATATTTTTATGTTTCCTTTAAATGGTATCAAAATGCTACTTTGACATATTTTCAATTGATATCTTAATTGATAGTCACCCCTATTTGGTTTTGTTTTGTGTTTTAGACAAAGGGGGAGAACATTGTCTTTATTAACCCTTTTGTTGATTCATGTTTTCGAACAAAAAAGGGGGAGAAAAATTTATTGATTTGGTTTTACTTTACCCCTTATTGATGAGTGTTTCTTGTATTAAAAAGGGGGAGAAGATTTTATTTTGTTTTGGTTTTTACCCCTTTATTGATGATTGACAAAAAGGGGGAGAATTATTTGAGAAGTTTTATATATGCATGTTTATGTTTTGCATATATTAGTTTAATTTAGTTTAACTTTAATTGGTATTTAGAGCATGTTTTGTTTTTAAACATTTTCATTGGTATCTAGAGCCATTTATTGTTTATGCATGAATTAAGGGGAGCTTCTTGAAGCTTAACTTTGATCCATGCATATATAACTCCATGAGTTTTGTCATCGTCAAAAGGGGAAGATTGTTGGCCCAGAGGCCTTCCACTCTAGTTTTGATGATGATAACTCATGTAGTTATGTGTACTAATAATCTTGTGATTTTAGTTTCAGATCATTAATCAAGTTATTAGTAGGTGATTAGCTTCAACAAGATGATTTGGAAGCTTTCACATTTGATTCAAGAGCCCGAGCGTCAAAGATCATATACATCAATTGCTCGGTGGATCAAGGAGTTTTGGATCGAGTCGGCTTGGAGATTGCGCTCTACAAGAAGACATCGGTACCATAATTTAGTTTTGTGTTTAGATCCAAATTGTAAAGATTAGAATAGTATGATATGCTCAAGTTCACAAAACATACACGTTTCATGTTTTGAATATTGGTTTTCGATTTTCCGTTTTTGGTTTAACCGATCTTAGTTTGCATGAATAGATAGATTCAAAACAAGTTTACATGGTTTAATGTATATTAGATTTGTTCTATATAGATGCATGCTAAATTTCCTAGACAAACTTAGTTTTGACTTACTTATTCATGTGTTTATGTTTTGTATTTTTAACAAAACATATTTTAGAATTAATGTCAAAAACATGGATATATATATGTTTCATGTATATAGGATTATATCCATATACATCATGCCTAAATGTTGTTTAATATCATGTTTTGTATTTGATGAGTTTTGGACAAAACGTATTTTCTATTTAAAAATCCAAGTTTTTAGAAAATACAGTTTTTGGTTTTTGGCAAAATTTTTATAACACAAAATAGTTCAAAATGTTTTGAGATTTGTGTTAAACTTTTAACACAAGTTTTGTATTTTAATATAAAATGAGAAAACTATTTTTGTGGAATTTTAGAGATTTTATGAGATTTTTTAAGTCTTTAAACCCAGTTTTTCCCTGATCTGCAGCTGCAGGCTAGGCCGGTCGACCGTAGCGGTCGACCGACGTGCACAATACGTGCACGCTGGCTGCCCCTTTAGCCGGTCGACCGCACGGTCGACCGACTGAGAGCAGGTTGCTCTCTGTTTGTTTCGGTCGACCGGACGGTCGACCGCCCAGAGAGCCGTTGCTCTCTGGTTCTGGGGACGGTCGACCGCACGGTCGACCGGTAGCTGCCAACGGTCAAAAATTGACCGTTGGACGGTCGACCGACCGGTCGACCGGTAGGTCATTTTTGGCAGTTTCTGCTGCCAACGGCTAGTTTCCAATGGGCTATAAATACCCCATTGGAAAGAGTTTTTCTATAAGATTTTTTGTGCGAATTTTTCCTGACTCTCTAGTGTTTTCACAACAATCGAAAGAAGTTTTTGGCTTTAAGTTGTTCAATCTATTTGGTGTTTTTACTAGGGTTTGGAAAATCAAGAAAGGGTTTTTTGGGAAAAGATTTTGATTCAACTTCTTCATCTTGGTTTCTAGTTTTTCCCAAAGATTTTCTTTGAGTTTTTGATTTCCATTCCTTTGGTTTTCTCCACACTTGAGCTCATCTGCTATCTCATTCTATAGGATCTTTGTGTGGGAAGAAATTGTTTGTTTTTTTGTTGTTTAGACCACCAAGTTGAAAAAACCTATCTTTGCTTGGCTTTGTGCCTTTCCCTCATTGTGTTGAGGAGGTTGTGCATTTGGGTTGTATCTCTCAAGTGGTGAGTGATCCTTGTGTTGCTTTGTGCTAATCCCTCAAGTTGTGAGGTAATTGTTTGTTGGCTTGGAATTGTTGCCTGAAGGAGGAGGTTGTGTTTGTAAGGAGAGGAGTTGGGTACTCCTTGTAATTGTTATTGCCCCAAATCCTCGGTGGAGGTTTCCTTTGTGGGAGTCCTTTGTGGACAAGCTAGTGGACTTAAAATCCTTCTGGGTGAAGGCGGGGATGTAGAGCTGGGTGCTCGAACCTCGAAACATATCTTGTTGTTTGCGCTTATCCCTTGGCTCTTACTCTCTCTCTTTACTTTGTGTCTTGCATCAATTCATATTGTTCATTCATAATTATTTGCTTGGCTTGTTTGAGTGTGCATCTCTTGTTAATTGTAATTAGTTTTTAAATTCCGCATTAAGTTCATTAGATTAGCATTATCACCTATTCACCCCCCTCTAGGTGATTTTCAATTTCTACATTAGATTAGCATTTCACCTATTCACCCCCTCTAGGTGACTTTCATGTCGATATTCACATTCTTCCCCTCCTATGAAATCTCATTTACGTTCTCCCACTCCTATGAATGAAAACAAGAATGGAAACACAAACCATTATCATATTCAACACATGAATTGATTTCAAACACGCTACCATTAGTATCAATTGCAATTCATTCCCCTCTATAAAAGGTTTCAAATAACACATGAAGCATAGTCCTAAATTATTAATCAAGCATAATGATTAAATACATGCTTCAAATCATAAAACTCATATGAAAACACAAGCCATAATCATATATATGAAATATGAATTATAGTCATCACACCAAGCAAGGTATAACCTACAATTAATCATAATGAATAGATTCTATTTCAAAATATGGGATCCAAACTCATCATTCATGTATATGAACCTATTAAACACATGGTGAGCATATATGAATCTCCTATAAAACTCAACATGCTATAATACAAAGCTTACAACTTTAGTTCATCCATTCTCTAGATCCTATGGTTCTGTGCCATTCAATACTAGAATAGGTGTAATGCCTCAATCCCACTGATACAGGACGCTACGATGATGTACATATGCAAGGCGAATATACCCTCACGTACGTACGCTAAGTCTCAGTTATAGGAAAATAAATACGCCATACACAACTATTCCAACATTAAATAAGTATAAGAATATCTGTAAAAAGGTTAGTGATCACAATTAGATATGAAAATAGGGATAAATATGGAAATAAAGACTGAATAATAAAAATACCTATAAATATCATAATTGCCGAGTCTTCTATTAATATCCCGTGGAAAATCAGATGCTCGTTATCTCGGAGCTCCAACTTCGACACGCAAACCAGGGTCGTCAGAAAACGAGCTAGTGAGTGGTAAAATAAAAGAAGTAGTAACGTACAATATAGTAGTAGTACAATTACGATACTATATAATACACATTTAAATACCAGTGATATAATATAATTATACTAACAATTGAGATATATGCATAAATATAAACAAGTGTCATATTAACACTATGACATTATAAATGCCTAGCATGTTTACAACGGCATTAGTTTTAGCATATTATCTAATTATATAACAATAATATCAATTAATATTATAGAGAAGAGTGTTATATATCACCATCCTTATATTATTATGTTCTTATAATCAGTAGGAGTTATGTCATATATATAGTATGATCAATATGAGTAATAAGATACAATATTTAATTATATATTAATAAAAATTAAGTTATTTAATGAATATGTATTAAGTCTTAATTATAGTATATTTATTGTTTAAACTAATGTTATAGTAGCATGATGGTATCAGGATAAAAATATTTATATATGAATACATGGAAAAGAGAATACATATAAGACAGAGTATATGTGTACTGAATAATATGTCTCCATATGAAGTGCATAGCATACATATGACATGACGGTGGATAAGATATCATGAAGTGTAACAAGTATAAATGAATAATGATATACATGTATCGAGTAAGTCATGTTATTTAGATAATAATAACAATCAGTACTGCCTGATATTTTAATCAATTTTTTCCAGCATTCTATACCACTGACAGTTCATACTGTACCCCGTACATTAGCTGAACCCATCTGAACATGGCATACGCGTATCATTATTCGAACCAGAGAGTGACCAAATAACAATCGTTATCAATGTCACTATTGTTTATACTGTTTTATTATGTTAATTGAAAACTCAATGCTCAAGGAGCTATAATTGAGTAGGTGTATCCCATGTATACCCGGATCATGGCCTTAAATAAGCCACTGGCTACTGAGAACAGGACCGGTCCGCTAAGGCGAAACAAGTAACAGAAAATAGAAGCTTAATGAGCTGTAATAGATTGTAGCCAGCACTACCACGTCCCCTACAGTGGGACTATAATGGATCCAGACATCCACCTGAATAGATCCAATCAACTGCCAACTCTCCCCTATCCCATGTTATATTTACTATATTTAAACTACACAATGTATTAGGAATAAGAACAGTGCATGATACATGTAACACGATAAGAGGACATGAGCTTTGTTGATAGCATAAAACAAGATAATAGGAAATAAGAGATATGGATTCTAGAGATGGCCCCCATGGCTTAGATTCAAGTGGCACTTAATTTCATACTCCGTATATCAACAGCTAACATGTCCAGTAACAGAAATATCTTATCAATATCAGGATTACAGGATAAACATGCAATATTCTTATAATAGTACTATAAGACTATGCAAGAAACTTTAATACATATAAGAAGAACATTGATCCATGCAACAAAAACAGTGATCCATGCAATAGGAATATAAGAATGATCCAAACATGTATACAGGTGAATCTATATAACATGAGATATAATGAAATAATAATATCTCATGTAATACAAGATCCATATAACAAGTCTACAAGTACATGAAATAACAGTGTGCAGTATAACAAGTATCTGCAATAACAGTATCCCATGTCCTAGAGTATCCATATAACATTAATACTAATACATGTAAGAACAGTGGCCGTATAATAGTGATACAGTACATGAAATAATAGTGTCTAGAAGCATGATGTAACAGTATCTAATGTATCAGTAATTAGTCCGATAAGGTGCAGTGTCAGGATGCCAAATGTAACGTGGATATATGTTAATATATCTACAGATATATCAGTATTTGCTATACCACTTTTATGTTATTATTGATAGATATCATATTGACATCCCCCGAGCTTCCAAGGATCATCAACAAATTGAGGAGATCTAGGAGAGACAAGTCCGACGAGCATTGCCTCATGGTCCAAGGGAAAGACTCCCTTGAGGTACAATCGGATTCTCAACTAGATGATAGCTCTAGTCCTATTGCCATGGTTGTTTTGAAGTTCAAACTTTAAATATGGAACTGCTCAAAAGCTTGAAAATTTGTGGAAAAACATGACCTTTTGAAAATGAATCATTTTGAATTAAAAGAAGAAATGAAGGATTTTTGCTTAACTTTGAATCGGTTTTGCAAGAGAAGGAAGAGATTACTAGTGAACGTGACTCACTAAGATCTCAACTAGACCTTGCCCTAAAAGAGATTGATGTTTTGAAAAGTAAAAATGATTGTGATGATGTTGTGAAAAACAATGAGGTTTTATCTTCAAAATTGGATTTTGTTTTAAAAGATAACCTTGCATTGAAAAATGAAATTGATTTCATTACAAAAGAATTGGATTTGGTTTTGAAGAAAAATGAATCTTTAAAAATGATATAGATTCTCATGTTTGCCATGCTAGTGTAGATTCACCTAGCACATTCATTGCATGCTCCACTTTTCTTCTACTATTGAAAATGACATAAATATTTTTGAAGAAAAGTGTAGATTGTTTGGGCTCCACTTTGAGCCAATGTACTTTGAATCATACACGCTTGGAAACCTTGATTCGCAAGAAACAAGTTCCATCTTTACATGTACACCTATCACGGCATACACATGCTCATCACGGACACAACCATAACATGTATGCTCATGTGTACACTTGTACACATTGTGGTCGAAAAGGCCACCTGCTAGATTTTGCTATGATCGTTTACATGTTGAAATTTAGCAAATAATCTAATTTGGGTTAGGAGAGATACTAACCCTATGGACCCAAAGAAAATGGGTACCAAAGATCACCCCCCTAAAATTTTTGATGTAGGTGTGGGCTCTCACATCACGTGAGAGTAGCGGTGCCTTGAAGTGGATGCGTTCCGTGCTTAAAGAAAACAATTTGGATGCATCACTTTCAAGGGGAGTTTGGTGGAGAGGACCACCATTGGTTTGGAGAACTAGAGAGGTGCCTTCATCGGTTTTGGTATTGATCTCTAACTCCCGTTTTTATTTACATGCTTTCACATCATTGATTTATAGCATGTCATGTTTTAAAGCTCATTATGATTGTGCCATGTGATTTAGATTAGTGATATACATGTTTAGTTATTTGAGACACCCATGGACCTATCTTTGTGTTCTCACTTTGTTTTTAAACTAATATGTATGCCCTAGATCTAATGCACATGCTTACACATGATGATCATATGTGTTTATGATTCTTGTTTTGATATCTCATGTTTTTGATGTTTAGAGTTTATTATGTTAAATGCCATGATTCTTAGATCATTGACATGCATGTATAACTTTTGAGATCACCCATGTTTATATGGACCCATATGTTGTGTTCTCACCATTTGTTTAGCTATTATGTATATCATGATTCTAATAGCATGTGGATTTACATAATGATCATGTTTATGATTTTTATGTTGATTTATATCTCATTTTATGCTTAATGATTTGATTACTTGTTTAGATGTTAGTTTTCATTAAGACTAGAATTTATACTTGTACATATAGTGGGACACAAATAAATCTTATATATGTTTGTGCTTGGATGCTTATTTGTACCCATTAGATGTGCTAGTATAGTCTAGTTTTGATGATTCATGCATTCTAACTTATATCCCCTATTTTGGACATGTTTTATGATCATGTGTTTTAACTTCATGTATATGTTATCTTGTCCAAACTATTGATTATACATGTACATCCTTTGAGCCACGTGCCCTCATGCATATACTTTTGTGGACTCATTATGTTTAGGATATGTATGTATACTTTAGTTTGTACATGACATACATATACCTTGAAGTTTAAATCGTTTTGATGAGTTTCATGTTTTTAGGTAATCTCAATTGGTAATGAAAATCTAGTTTTTCATGTTTTCATGTTTTAAGGAATTTCATATGAGCTTAATGAATATTTTCATGTTGATATGTGTCACATTATACTTGTACACTCACTTTATTAGTTTACTCATGATTTGTTTTCATGAGACTATGATATGGGCTTTATGGTTTTTGAGTGTTTAGTGATCATGTGAATTACATGTGTTTCATGAAAAATAACATTTATGTTTTATTCCTTTCTTGAAGGATTTCGTACTAGTTAACAAGATTTCCCATTTAACTAGTTCGTATTCTTCTTATGTAGAGATTTTCAAACGTACTCTATTTTCAAACCTATTTTTGAAAACCCCTACCTTCTAAAGGTGGTTGGATGGGAGATCATGATCATGTATGCCTTATAGTGAAAATCATTTTAAACTTGAACATGATTGGGAGGCTAGGTAATATGATGTATACACATGATCATTATTGTTGTTTCAATTGATATCATTGAAATTCTTTCAATTGGTATCAATATTGACATTTTTGTATACTCATATATTTTTGTATATGTATGCTTGCACTTCAAAGAGTATCAATTTCAATTGGTATCTAATTTTCATACATATATATGTTTTTATTTGTGCTTATTATATTCATATATCTTAGAGCACAAATTTTGATCATGATAAAGCTTGTTTTATAATGACTATCTTGTTTCAATTGACAAGTTTTCAATTGGTATCCATATACAAGCTTTGCATGTTTTTAGTTGGTAATTCATAAAGAGGGAGAAAATTGTATTTCATCTTTCAATTGTATTTGATTTCCACTCCCATACTTTATGATTGAAATTTTTAATTTGGTATCATATGTTCAAAATGAAAAATATTTACAATTGGTATCAAAATCCTTGTTTAGAAATTCAAAATTTGTTATGTTTAATTTCACTTGGTATCAAGATTGTTTTCTTATAATTGGTATCAATTTTTTATGTTTCTTTAAATTGGTATCAAGATGCTACTTTGACATATTTCAATTGATATCTTAATTAATAGTCACCCCTATTTGGTTTTTGTTTTGTTTTAGACAAAGGGGGAGAACATTGTCTTTATTAACCCTTTTGTTGATTCATGGTTTCGAACAAAAAGGGGGAGAAAAATTTATGATTTGGTCTTGCTTTTACCCCTTATTGATAAGTATTTCTTTGTATTAAAAAGGGGAAGAAGATTTTGTTTTGTTTTGGTTTTTACCCCTTTATTGATGATTGACAAAAAGGGGGAGAATTATTTGAGAAGTTTTATATATGCATGTTTTTTATATATGCATGTTTATGTTTTGCATATATTAAGTTTAATTTAGTTAATTTTAATTGGTATCTAGAGCATGTTTTGTTTTTAAACATTTCATTGGTATCTAGAGCCATTTATTGTTTATGCATGATTATACATTGTCATTCATTGCATATTTATTTATTTGTTTTATGCATGAGTTAAGGGGGAGCTTCTTTGAAGCTTAACTTTGATCCATGTATATATAACTCCATGAACTTTGTCATCATCAAAAAGGGCGAGATTGTTGGCCTAGAGGCCTTCCACTCTAGTTTTGATGATGATTAACTCATATAGTTATGTGTACTAATAATCTTGTGATTTTAGTTTCAGATCATTAATCAAGTTATTAGTAGGTGATTAGCTTCAACAAGATGATTTGGAAGCTTTCACATGTTGATTCAAGAGCCCGAGCGTCAAAGATCATATATAACACTTGCTCGGTGGATCAAGGAGTTTTGGATCGAGTCGGCTTGGAGACGGCGCTCTACAAGAAGACATCGGTACCTAGTTTAGTTTTGAGTTTAAATCCAAATTGTAAAGATTAGAATAGTATGATATGCTCAAGTTCACAACACACACACGTTTCATGTTTTGAATATTAGTTTTCGATTTTTCCATTTTTGTTTAACCGATCTTGGTTTCATGAATAGATAGTTTCAAACAAGTTTACATGGTTTAATGTATATTAGAATTCTTCAATATACATGCATGCTTAACTTCCTAGACAAACTTAGTTTTTTGACTTACTTATTCATGTGGTTTATGTTTTGGTATTTTTAACAAAACATATTTTGGAATTAAAGTCAAAAATATGGATATATATATGTTTCATGTATATAGGATTATATCCATATACATCATACCTAAATGTTGTTTAATATCATGTTTTTGTATTTGGATGAGTTTTGGACAAAATGTATTTTCTATTCAAAAATCCAAGTTTTAGAAAATACAGTTTTTGATTTTTGGTAAAACTTATAGACACAAAAATGTTTTAAAATGTTTGTTATTTGTGATGAAATTTTGTCACAAGTTTATATTTCAATATACAATGTCAAAACAAGTTTATTGGAGTGTTTAGTTAAGATAAAAGAATTTTTATCTATATTTTTACTAGTTGCTTCAGACCCAGAACTGGCTGACAGGCCAGGTCGGCCGACCGCACGGTCGACCGTACCAAGGGCCGGTCGACCGTGCGGTCGACCGACGTGCACAGGGCTGTGCACGTCTGGCAGCCCAGTGGGCCGTCGACCGGGCGGTCGACCGGAACTGAGAGCAGTGCTCTCTATTCTTTTCGATCGTCCGGCGGTCGACCGGGATGGTGCCTACGGTCAAATCCGACCGTTGGCCGGTCGACCGGTAGTTCTGTTTTGGCAGAAATTGCTGCCAACGGCTATATTTTTCTGGGGGCTATAAATTCCCCGTTAATGGCCAGTTTTCTATAAGATTTTTTGTGCGAATTTTTCCTGACTCTCTAGTGTTTTTCACAGCAATCAAAAGAAGTTTTTGGGCTTTTAATTGATCAATCTATTTTGTATTTTTGCTAGGGTTTGAAAAATCAAGAAAGGATTTTTGGGAAAAGATTTTGATTCAACTTCTTCATCTTTGTTTCTATTTTTCCAAAGATTTTCTTTGAGTTTTTGATTTCCATTCCTTTGGTTTTCTCTCCACTTGAGCTACATCTACTATCTTATTCTATAGGATCTTTGTATGGGAAAAGAGATTGTTTGTGGTTGTTTGTTTAGACCATCAAGTTGAAAACCCTATCTTTGCTTGGCTTTGTGCCTTTCCCTCATTGTGTTGAGGAGTTGTGCATTTGGGTTGTATCCCTCAAGTGGTGAGGTGATCCTTGTGTTGCTTTGTGCTAATCCCTCAAGTTGTGAGGTGATTGTTTGTTAGCTTGGAGTTGTGCCTCAAGGAGAAGGTTGTGTTTGTAAGGAGAGGAGTTGGGTGCTCCTTGTAATTTTTATTGCCCCAAATCCTCGGTGGGGGTTCCCTTTGGGGAGTCCTTTGTGGACAAGCTAGTGGACTTAAATCCTTCTGGGTGAAGGCGGGGATGTAGAGCTGGGTGCTCGAACCTCGAAACATATCTTATTGTTTGCGCTTGATCCCTTGGCTCTTACTCTCTTTCACTTTACTTTGTGCCTTGCATCATTCATATTGTTCATTCATAATTATTTGCTTGGCTTGTTTTAGTGTGCATCTCTTGTCAATTGCAATTAGTTTTTAAATTCTGCATTAAGTTCATTAGATTAGCATTATCATCTATTCACCCCCCCTCTAGGTGATTTTCAAGAGAGACCTCTCGGTCGACCATGCGATCGATCGACATTGGTCATATTTTTTACTGTTAGGGATTGTCGGTCGATCGGTGGTCGACCAATGAAACTCGAGAGTTCTACAGGGACAGGTGGTCGATCGGTCGATCTCCTAACTCTCATAGGCTGTGCATGTTGGTGCACATCGATCGACCGCTCGATCGACTGATAAAGCAAATGTGCTCTGCGGTCGGTCGATCGTGCGATCGACCGGCTCAGCCCAAAAATCATATAATATGAAACATTTAAACATCTTTTTAAATCTAAATAAATATCAATAAATTTCTAAAAATACACCTAAAGAGGGATGAATAGGTGTATGGCTAATCTATTGACAAATGATGCGGAATTAAAAACTAATTGCAATACACCAAGTGTAACCAAATAGTATAGTTAAATTTCTGGTGATGGGACTCTGGACTATCTTATCTAAATTTCTCTAAATAAGAGTTGAGGTGCTATGAAGCTCTCTTTGTTCAACACTAGTGAAGCACACAATCAATACCAAGCATATATATGACATGAACAATGTGATGCAATGCAAGATATAAGAGAGAGAGAGTTTAGAGATAGTGGATCAATCGCAAACACCGAGATATGTTTCGAGGTTCGAGCAACTGCTCTACGTCCCTGCCTTCACATAGAAGGATTTCCATATATGTCCACACAGGACCTCCCATATAGGAAACCTCCACTGAGGATTTGGTAAATACAAACTAGGAGTACTCAACTCCTCTCTCCAACAAATCAACCTCTACACAAGAGGTTAGGCACAACAATAATCACCTCGCACAAGAGGGATAACGCATTAAGCCAAACAACAATCACCTCCTCACTGAGAGGGACAAAGCACAAAGTCAAAACTCCACCACAATTACCTCTACACAAGAAGGATAACAATAAACCCAAAGCTCAACCTTCTCTACACTTGAGGGAAAGGTGATTGCACACATTTATTGCATTATTCTTTATTACATTTTCACATTTATCATATATTAAATATGCCAAATTCTTGTCTTAAATGTCTATTTCAGAAGATAATCATGGGGAGAAAGAGGATAAAATCAATTAAATATAAGTTAAATTCAGATTTAACTAGATCTATTTGGTTAAAGGAGGATGATCCTAAATCTAATTGGTTAAATTTAGTTTTTTGTGAATCAAGTGGTTAAATCTAAAGATGAACTGAGGATAACATCAAATATAGAGTCCAAATCCAAAGAGATAAATGGATAGAGAGAAGATCAATGGATGAGAGGAAACAAATTTGACTCAGATTCTGACTGGATACATTTTAGTATTTGAATCATAACTTTCGCTACCATAATTCAAATATAATGATTCAAGATGATCCAGAAAGAAGACTTAAAGGGCTACAACTCTTTAGTTGATCACTATTTCTATTTCTATCATTTGATAAGTTATATTCAGCAATCCACAGGCCAATAAGCTACAGATCAGAACTGAATATTCACATCAAATAAAGTATGGAGATAAGGGGAGGATTCAAATTCAGAAATTTCCAACTTCGCCTATCTTCATACTCCTCTAACCTTAGCATTTCTCCTATAGATACCTGCAATCTTAAAGGCAAAGGAGTACGACCAAGCAGAAAGTATAATTTAGGCTATTCTGTAGTTTGTAACTTAGATTTTTAGTTTTCTTTTATGTAATTTTTATTTTCTTTATGTAACTGAGAGGAGAGGAGATTTTCATGGAGAAATGAGAACAAGCTTGTACTGAGGGTGACACCGGTGTAAGTAATCTTTTCTTCCATGTTATTTGAATTGAATCGAAATGTTTTTCTTTTCTATTCTTGTTTTTGTTTGCTTCCCTCTTCTGTGTTTGTGAATCCAAATGAGTCTGATAGCCTCGAAGTTGCTTTGCCCTTGAAAGTGCCGTGATGGGCTTATGGTGATGGATATCCATTTCAATGGTAGGGCAATTTGCCCCTTCATTTTATAGTGTAAATCGGGAATGGGGAAGATCCTATTTGTCATACTTCGCTCGCCTTCAAACATAGGTACATCGTCGATATGGGTTAAAGGTAAGCAGTTGCCGAATAGGTAAGCAAGTTTTTTAGGTTTTAATTTTCTTTTCGTTTAATTTTAGTTCAAATTACCAATATCACAATTTTCCAAATCTCTTTCACTCTTTTTCAATTTCTTTATACATATCCAATTTTATTTTCTCCACCTTCTCTATCTACCACTTTCTTCCTAACTTAACTTTAACTATTTTTCATTTTGTTTGAAAAGAACTAATAGAAGAACTTTAATCATTCTTTGTAACCTAAAAGAGAACTTACTAAAAAATCTTCCATCGCTAGTCTCTCCTTGTGGATCACAACCCGCATAGCCACTTGCTATAGCGTAGTATTGAGAACTTGCATTCCTTATTCTTAAGTTCTAAAATTCTGTATTTTTGTGTAGGAAAAAACCTCAATCAAATTTTGGCGCCGTTGTCGGGGAGGGACGGTAAGTTATTTTATTTTCAGATTTATATTTTTGGTTAACTTTCTTCTTTGTTCTTGGTGTACAGGTTTAAGAAGAAAATATTTTACAGTGGACATATAAGTGGCCCTAGACTCTGCTCTAGAAAGCAGAGCCCAGAAGCCCTCAGATTTGCTACATTCTAGTGACAATCTGAGTGAACAACTAACCTATATTTTGCAGGTTGACTGAATTGCAAAGCTAAAATTCTATAGTGATTTATTTCCTTGTTTATCTCACTATACTTACTTTCTAACCTTAACAGTAAAATGAAGTTTGTTAAATGTTAAAAATGGTTTAGACTTTCATTTAGGTACTTGTAATTCATTTACATTTTATATTATGGTTGAAGAGTGCTAGAGCAAAAGGTAAGTATGCATAGTATATAATTTAGGAAACATTCTTGGGTGATATTTGCTTGTGAATGTTACTTTTCTATATATTGCACACTTTACTCAATCAATCTTAAGGGCTTGTCCTATAAACAAGATAAGATGGGGAAGTCATTACCGTCGCTCAGCCCACAAACAATCTCCTCACTCACTTACCCAAGCCTAACTAAAATTGAGCAGACATTGGCCCTAGGGACATCTCGGACTCAAATTGGAGACTGACCTAAGGGGGACGTTGATTTGAATTTGACTCTTACTAAATTGGTGTCTACGGTTGGGGATTAAGGGGCGAAACCCCGAAGGCTGGTGGTTTGGCATAATTAGGCCCGTTGCTTTAAGCACGGATACCTCCCACCAATCTTACCCCTACTTGGCCGATTAACTTATGGTAAGATTCGACAATATACCCTCCGTGGATAGTCTAACCAGTTAGGAGTCGCCTAGGTCTAAGGTCTACCCTAACTTAGGCTAGATTTTTTTCCTTTTCTTTTTATTTTTTGCTTATTGGTTTGTTTCTTTGTTTGTGTTTGACCTTTCTTTTGTGATATGTCTTTTAACAATAATTTTTTCAATTTTAATAGTAATCCATGTTACACCCCGACCTCTTTTTCGGATATTACCAACCCGGCGTATCATAACTTTAACTAACCTAATGTGCCGGATTAGTCTTATCCGAATCATTACATGCCCCAGTCCCAATACTGTGAGCATGACTGGAATAATCATCACTACTCTTCACAGAGTCAATGGGGATACAACTCCCTCGAGTCATATTATTAACTACCCTACCTACATCAAGCTTCATATATTTCTTCTCGCGAACAACCATTAGAAGAATCAATTGACTGGGAAAGGAGGATGGAAGCCTTAGATGAGCTTGAGCAACAAATTCAAATTTTAGAAGACTCAAAATCCCGTCAAAATTTTCAAGTCACAGATCCTTACTCTATTTTTCAAGAAGAACATGCAAATTTAGAAAAGAATATGAAATAATGATTCAATTCTAAAATGATCCACTTGATATGATAGAAGAAAGAATTAGTAGATTGAAGAACATGCGTAGGAATAAGGAAACTCTCCCATTCAATCTTTGACTATTCCCAACACTTCTAGCCATATTGATGAAAACCAAGAATCATGGTTTCTTAAAGATTTTGCCCAAGATTCAGTTTCATCACAAAATCTTGAACTTGACTAATATCAACCCATTGACGAATTGGCAAGTTTCCATTTTAATGAGGTTGAACTTGATCATGAATGTGAACATGATCCCCAACTTTGCGATTCAGTTTTTATCTTTGAATCTATGTTGACTCTGCTATTCTTACCCAATTTGGACCAATTTTCTGAGCCAACATTTATTCCCGTATCCATAGATTTAGAAATTGAGTTACCAATTTTAGATAGTCACATTCTATTGATGGGAAAAGAATGTGAATATCAATTCTTGGACTTGGACTCAACGCATGAATCAAAACTAACTCTCGAACCCAAAGTTGATTTTCCTGAGTTAGTATTGGTTCCTGAACCTATCATTATTGAGTCCAAGTCAACCATTACACCAAGTCACATTCTTTTTTGGACATAGGTATAGACCATGATGACTCCGTGATGATTTTCAAGGACTGGCCATGTAAAGGGAGTAAGTTACATGATAAGAACTTTCATGATCCTATTCATATTGGGGAACCAAAATATGTAAATAGAAAAGAGGTCAATAAAGGTGAATTCCGTGAACCACCATATTATCTTGATTAGGTAGCAACGCTTGACCCAATCAGACTACCACCGGAACCACCACCTTAAGGTAATATTTTTCTTTCCCTTCTTCTTTTCATGCATCTTTGCATTAATTCATACATTGAGGAAAATGCATGAGATAGGTATGGGGGAGGGTTCTAACATATTCAAAAAAAATTATTAACAATTTCTTTACTTTTAAAACTTTTTGAAAATAGAAACAATATTTTGACATATTTTTTGTAAGAAATTAAGTCAATTTTAAGGAATAGGAGAATCATAATTAGGATTTCTTATACTTGGTCAAAATAAGATTATTTATTTGATTTCTAAGGTTAGGAAGAAATTTGTGAAAGTAATTTAATCTTAATCTTTACCTTAAAGAAATATGCACACCTTATACACTTACAAACTTAGGGTTCAAAAATAAAGATTCTTGTGCCTTATAAAAAATATATATATATGTATATCTAAGAAAAATAAACAAATTTAATTATTGATTAGCTAGGTGCTTTGGCCTAAGAAAGCCTAGGTATTTATGCAAAAGATAATTAGATAAGTATGAAATATATATATATATATATATTATATATATATATATAATATATATATATATATATATATATATATATATATATATTATATATATATCCTATGATTAAGCTGGGCATTTGTGCTTCATGAAGCATAAGTATTCACGCCTAAAAGGGGTACATTTTATAAATAAAATCCTTAGTTTCGTGGCCTTATCTGCTCGATTGTTTAAGTCCTTAGGGGTATTTTCTCACCTGGTACCCTAAGACTGTCCGGTTTTGGTGTCACTGACTGACTAAGGCTTGAATATGGGCAGATTAGAAAGCCTAATGGAACTAAGGAATAATACCACCAAAAATAAATAAGGTATAGGAGTTAATGTTAAAGAACCCTTAGTCAAACTTCACGGTCACAAAGGTGCATATGACTCAAGGTAAAGTAATAGACTAGATGAGAAATATAATTTGACTCCTTATTTTGATTGATGACATGTTTTTGAGTAGAGACTAAGTTTAGGAATGAAAATTTTGATATTCCTATAACTTATAAATTACTTGAACTCTTACAAATATACTTCAAATATTCTCTTCTTTTTCAAAATGCTTTTCGAAAATGCTAACATTTTTTCTCTTTCTTTATGGATTTTGTGGGTGCAGTCCACTAAAAACCTCACGAGACAAAACTCGTCCTCGAGGGAAAACCAAGAGTTTAACAGCTTATTGCACATGCTCAGTGCAATCGCGTAACCTGCGAAAGTGGTCTAATAATCTTTGATTTAGTTATGTTGTTTTGCTCGAGGACGAGCAAAAGATAGGTGTGGGGGAGTGATTGCACACATTTATTACATTATTCTTTATTACATTTTCACATCTATCATATAATAAATCTGCGAAATTCCTTGTCTTAAATGTCTATTTTGCAGAAGATAATCATGGGGATAAAGAGGATAAAATCAAATAAATATAAGTTAAATTCAGATTTAACTAGATCTATTTGGTTAAAGGAGGATGATCTCAAATTCAATTGGTTAAATTTAGTTTTTGGTGAATCAAGTGGTTAAATCTAAAGATCAACTGAGGATAATGTCAAATACAGAGTCCAAATCCAAACGGATAAATGGATAGAGAGAAGACCAATGGATCAGATGAAGTAAATTTGACTCAGATTCTGACTGGATATATTTTACTATTTGAAACATAACTTTTGCTACCGAAATTCATATATAATGATTCAAGATGATCCAAAGAGAAGACTTAAAGGGCTACAACTCTTTAGTTGATCACTATTTCTATTTCTATCATTGATAAGTTATATATCATCAATCAACACGCCAATAAGCTGCAGATCAGAACTAAATATCCACATCAAATCAAATTTTGAGATAAGGGGAGGATTTAATTCAAAAATATCCAACTTCCCCTATCTTCATACTCCTCTAATCTCAACATTTCTCCTATAAATACCTGCAATCTCAAAGGCAAAGGAGAACGACCAAGCAGAAAGTAGAATTTAGGCTATTATGTAGTTTGTAACTTAGATTTTTAATTTTCTTTTATGTAATTTTTATTTTCTTTATGTAATTGAGAGGAGAGGAGATTTTCATGGAGGAACGAGAACAAGCTTGTACTGAGGGTGACACCGGTGTAAGTAATCTTTTCTTTCATTTTATTTGAATCGAATTGAAATTTCTTTTTCTTTTCTATTCTTCTTTTTATTTGCTTCCCTCTTCTGTGTTTGTGAATCCAAATGACTCTGATAGCCTCGAAGTTGCTTTGCCTTTGAAAATGCCATTGATGGCTTATGGTGATGGATATCCATTTCAATGGCAGTGCAGCTTGCCCCTTCATTTAATAGTGTAAATCGGGAATAGAGAACATCATATTTGTTATACTTCACTCGCCTTCAAACAAAGGTAAATCGTCGATATGGGTCAAAGGTAAGTAGGCACCGAAGAGGTAAGTGAGTTTTTTAGGTTTTAATTTTCTTTTCTTTTAATTTTAGTGTAAATTACCAACACCATAATTTTCCAAATCTCTTTCACTCTTTTTCAATTTCTAACATATCCATTTCTATTTTCTCTGCCTTCTCTATCTACCATTTTCTTCCTAACTTAACTTTTACAATTTTCATTTTGTTTTAAAAGAACTAAAAGAACTTTAACCATTCTTTGTAACCTAAAAGAGAACTTACTAAAAAAGTTTCCATCGCTAGTCCCTCCTTGTGGATCACGACCCGTATAGCCACTCGCTATAGCGGTAGTATTGAAAACTTGCACTCCTTATTCTTAAGTTCTAAAATTCTGTATTTTTATGTAAGTAAAAACCTCAATCAAATTTTAACGCCGTTGTCGGGGAGGGACGATAAGTTATTCTATTTTTAGATTTATATTTTTGGTTAACTTTCTTCTTTGTTCTTGGTGTACAGGTTTAAGAAGGAAATATTTGCTACAGTGGACATATAAGTGGCCCTGGACTCTGCTCTAGAAAGCAGAGCTCAGAATCCCTCAAATTTGCTACATTTCAGTGGCAATCTGAGTGAACTACTAACCTATATTTTTGCAGGTTAGCTAAGTTGCAAAGCTAAAATTCTGTAGTAATTTATTTTCATATTTATCTCACTATACTTACTTTCTAACCTCAATAGTAAAATGATGTTTGTTAAATGCTAAAAATTGTTTAAACTTGCATTTAGGCACGTGTCTCATTTGTTAACTTTTATATTACTGTTGAAGAGTGCTGGAGCAAAAGGTATGTATGCATAGTATAAAGTTTAGGGAACATTCTTGGGTGATATTTGCTTGTCAATGTTACTTTTCTATATCTTGCACACTTTGCACAATCAATCTTAAGGGCTTGTCCTATAAACAAGATAAGGTGAGAAAGTTATTACTCTCTCTCAGCCCACAAACAATCTCATCACTCACTCCGAAGCCTAACTAAAACTGAGTAGACGTTGGCCCTAGAGACATCTCGGACTCAAATAGGAGACTGGCCTAAGGGGGAAGTTGATTTGAATTTGACTCTTACAAAATCGGTGTTTAAGGTTGGGGATTAAGGGGCGAAACCCGAAGGCTGGTGGTTTGACATAATTAGGCTTGTTGCTTTAAGTACGGATACCTCCCACCAATCTTGCCCCTACCTGACCGATTAACTTATGGTTAGATCCGGCAATATACCCCCCCGTTGATAGTCTAACCAGTCGGAGTCGTCTAGGTCTAAGGTCTACCCTAACTTAGGCTAGATTATTTTTCCTTTTCTTTTTATTTGTTTGCTTATTAGTTTGTTTTTCTTTGTTTGTGTTTGACATTTCTTGTGTGATATGGCTTATAATAATAATTTTTTCAATTTTAATGGTAATCCATGTTACACCCCGACCTCTTTTTTGATATTACCAATCTAGTGTATCATAACTTTAACCAACCTAGTGTGCCGGATTGGTCTTATCCGAATCATTACATGCCCCAGTCCCAATACTATGAACATGACTGGAATAATCATCACTACTCTTCACAGAGTCAATGGGGATACAACTCCCCCGAGTCATATTGTCAACTACCCTACCTACATCAAGCTTCATATATTCCTTCTCCGAACAACCATTAGAATAATCAATTGACTGGGAAAAGAGGATGGAAGCCTAAGATGAGCTTGAGCAACAAATTCAAATTTTAGAAGACTCAAAATCCCGTCAAAGTTTTCAAGTCACTGATCCTTACTCTATTTTTTAAGGAGAACATGCCAACTTAGAAAAGAGTATAAAAACTATGATTCAATTCCAAAATGATCCACTCGATATGATAGAAGCAAGAATTAGTAGATTGAAGAACATGCGTAGGAATAAGGAAACTCTCCCTATTCAATCTTTGACTATTCCAAACACTTCTAGCCATATTGATGAAAACTAAGAATCATGGTATCTTGAAGATTTTGCCTAAGATTCAGTTTCACCACAAAGCCTAAAACTTGACCAATATCAACCCATTAACGAATTAGCAAGTTTTCATTTTAATGAGATTGAACTTGATCATGAATGTGAACTCAATCCCCAACTTTGTGATTCAGTTTCTATCTTCGAATCTATGTTGACTCTTGTATTCTTACCCAATTTGGACCAATTTTCTGAGCCAACATTTATTCCCGTACCCATAGATTTAGAAATTGAGTTACCAATTTTGGATAGTCACATTCCATTGATGGGAAAAGAATGTGAATATTAATTCTTAGACTTGGACTCAACGCTTGAACCAAAATTAACTCTCGAACCCAAAGTTGATTTTCCCCAGTTAGTATTGGTTCCTGAACCTATCATTCTTGAGTCCAAGTCAACCATTACACCAAGGACTGGCCATGTGAAGGGAGTAACTTTCATGATAGGACCTTTTACGATCCTATTCATATTGGGGAATTTAAATATGTAAATAGAAAAGAGGTCAACAAAGGTGGATTCCGTGAACCACCAAATTATCTTGATTGGGTAGCAACACTTGACCCAATCAGACCACGACCGGAACCACCACCTTAAGGTAATATTTTCCTTCCCCTTCTTCTTTTCATGCATCTATGCATTAATTCATACATTAAGGACAATGCATGAGATAGGTGTGGGGGAGGGTTCTAACATAACTTAGGTTTTTTTTATTATTCAAAAAAATTATTAACAATTTACTTTTAAAAACTTTTTGAAAATAGAAAAAATATTCTGAATATTTTTTGTAAGAAATTAAGTCAATTTTAAGGAAGAGGAGAATCATAATTAGGATTTCTTATACTTGGTCAAACTAAGATTATTTGTTTGATTTCTAAGGCTAGGAAGAAAATTTGTGAAAGTAATTTACTCTTGATCTTTACCTTAAAGAAATATGCACACCTTATACACTTACAAACTTAGGGTTCATAAATAAAGATTCTTATGCCTTATAAAAAATATAATATATATATGTATATCTATGAAAAATAAACAAATCTAATAATTGATTAGCTAGGTGCTTTGGCCTAAGAAAGCCTTGGTATTTATGCAAAAGATAATTAGATAAGTTTGAATATATATATATATATATATATATATATATATATAATATATATATATATATATATATATATATATATATATATAAATCCTCTGATTAAGCTGGATATTTGTGCCTCATGAAGTATTCACGCCTAAAAGGGGTACATTTTATAAATAAAAACCCTTGGTTTCATGGCCTTGTATGCTCGAGTGTTTAAGACCTTAGGGGTGTTTTCTCACCTGGTGCCCTAAGACTGTCCGATTTTGGTGCCATCGACTAAAGCTTGTTACATGGGCAGATTAGAAAGCCTAATGGAACTAAAGAATATACCACCAAAAATAAATAAGCATAGGAGTTAATGTTAAAAACCTTAGACAAACTTCAGGGTCACGAAGGTGCATATGACTCAGGGTAAAATAGTAGACTAGATGAGAAATACAATTTGACTCCTTTTACTTTGATTGATGACATATTTTTGATTAGAGACTAAGTTTAGGAATAAAAATTTTGACATTCTTATAACTTATAAATTACTTGAACTCTTACAAATATACTTCAAATATTTTTTCTTTTCAAAATACTTTTCGAAGATACTAACATTTTTTCTCTCTTTCTTTATGGATTTTGTGGGTGCAATCCACCGAAATCCTCATGAGACAAAACTCGTCCTCTAGAGAAACCTAGAGGTTTAACGGCTTGTTGCACATGCTCAGTGCAATCACGTAACCTGTAAAAGTGGTCTAATAATCTTTAATTTAGTTTTGTTGTTTTGCTCGAGCACGAGCAAAAGATAGGTGTGGGGTGTGATTGCACATATTTATTACATTATTCTTTATTATATTTTCACATCTATCATATATTAAATCTGCTAAATTTCTTATCTTAAATGTCTATTTCGCAGAAGATAATCATGAGGAGAAAGAGGATAAAATCAAATAAATATAAGTTAAATTCTGATTTATTAGATCTATTTGGTTAAAGGAGGATGATCACAAATCCAATTGGTTAAATTTAGTTTTGGTGAATGAAGTGGTTAAATCTAAAGATCAACTGAGGATAACGTCTAATACAGAGTCCAAATCCAAAGAGATAAATGGATAGAGAGAAGATCAACGGATGAGATGAAGCAAATTTGACTTAGATTCTTACTGGATACATTTTAGTATTTGAATCATAACTTTCGCTACCGAAATTCATATATAATGATTCAACACAATTTAGAAAGAAGATTTAAAGGGCTACAGCTCTTTAGTTGATCACTATTTCTATTTTTGTCATTTAATAAGTTATATTCAGCAATCAACACGCCAATAAACTGCAGATCAGAACTGAATATCCACATCAAATCAAGTTTTGAGATAAGAGGAGGATTCAAATTCAAAAATATCCAACTTCTCCTATCTTCATACTCCTCTAACCTCAGCATTTCTCCTATAAATACCTGCAATCTCAAAGGCAAAGGAGAACGACCAAGCAGAAAGTAGAATTTAGGCTATTATATAGTTTGTAACTTAGATTTTTAGTTTTCTTTAATGTAATTTTTATTTTCTTTATGTAATTGAGAGGAGAGGAGATTTTTATGGAGGAATGAGAACAAGCTTGTACTGAGAGTGACACCGGTGTAAGTAATCTTTTCTTTTATTGTTATTTGAATCAAATCGAAGTTTTCTTTTCTTTTCTATTCTTGTTTTTGTTTGCTTCCCTCTTCTGTGTTTGTGAATCCAAATGACTCCGATAGCCTCGAAGTTACTTTGCACTTGAAAGTTTCGTTGATGGCTTATAGTGATGGATATCCATTTCAATAGTAGTGCAGCTTGCCCCTTCATTTCATAGTGTAAATCGAGAATGGGAAAGATTCTAGTTGTCATACTTCGCTCGCCTTCAAATAAAGGTACATCGTCGATATGGGTCAAAGGTAAGCAGGCACCGAAGAGGTAAGTAAGTTTTTTAGGTTTTAATTTTCTTTTCTTTTAATTTTAGTGTAAATTATCAACACCACAATTTTTCAAATCTCTTTCACTCTTTTTCAATTTCTTTATACATATCCTTTCTATTTTCTCCACCTTCTATATCTACCACTTTCTTCCTAACTTAAGTTTAACTATTTTCATTTTGTTTTAAAAGAACTAAAAGAAGAACTTTAACCTCTTTGTAACCTAAAAGAGAATTTACTAAGAAAGATTTCATCGCTAGTTCCTCCTTGTGAATCACGACCCGTATAGCCACTTGCTATAGCGGTAGTATTGAGAACTTGCACTCCTTATTCTTAAGTTCTAAAATTCTGTATTTTTTGTAGGTAAAACCTCAATCAATATTTATGTTATATTAGTCATGTTAGAGCCCTCCCCCACACTTATTAGCCAAATGAGTTTGTTAAGAATTCCTAGATTTCATTATTGGTTGACTGGGCAACGTACCCTTCTGTCTCTCATTATGTGGATTGACTAATTGGCTCATTTGAACCTCTGGCCTCTGTATTGCTTGCATGAGGGAATCTTGGTTCTTCATGTACCTTTTCATGTTTCTCTCAATGTCAGTCATTCTCGTTTCATGTTGAGGATTTTGGAATGAAGATTGTGGAGCTTGGTTGGGAAACTTTTGTTGATAATTTGAAAAATTGGGCGGATGGTTGAGAGAATTATGATAGTGATTAGAAAAGTTGGGTTGATGATTGGAAGAATTATTGGAATGATGAAAGTGGCTTGTTTGGTTTGACCTTGGATGGTCATTATTTGTTGGCTCCATGAGAAATTTTGGTGATTTCTCCATCAAAGATTGTACGTTGGTGCATAAGGATCATTGTTCGGTCTTGAAAAGGCCCCACTCATTGGCTCTGGACAGTGTTGTTGAGCTTGAAACATAGGACACTCCTCAAACACATGATTCATGGCCTAACAGTAAGTACAACCCGGAGTTGAAAATTAGTTTGGACTTACTTGATTGACTGGACTTGGTTCCTTAGTTTCTAAAGCTTCCGGTCTTCTCACTAGGTTAGTTAACTTAGCTTCATTAGCTATGGATGATTCAATTGAATGGAGACCTCCCTTTGAAGAGACGGAGTTTGGATTCCTAGAGGAGCTTTCACTAGTTGGTTCCCATTGGATGGTCTTTTCAGCTAGATTCTCATATAATCCCATCCTTCATTTTTATTCTTCTGCAAGAAACCCCCTTGGCACATGCTTTCTAAGAGGGTCTTGGTTGTAGTATAAACCGTCATAAAGAATTTGGCATTATCGCCATTTCTCTATTCTATGATGTGGACATTGGACAAGGAGGTCTTTGAAGCGTTCATAGTATCTCCAAAATAGTTCATTAGGTTCTTACTTGAACTGCAGGATGTTTTTCCTGACGAGAGCGTCTTATGAATTGGATAGAATTTCTTCAAGAAGATCTTGATGAAACCATCCCAGGATGTGATAGAGCCGGCCACTAAGCTGTAGAGCCATTTCTTGGTTAAGTTCTTAAGAGCAAATTGGACAAATCTCACCTAATAGCATCATCTACAAGGTGTGAGATTTCATCATTAAGTATACTTTCTCAAATTTTCTTATAAAGAAATAACTATTTTTGGACTCTAAGCAATGAAACTTAGGAAGTGTGTTGATGAACTGTGGCTTAAGCTCAAAGTTGTGTTCACCAACCGATAGAAGTTGGGTGTAGGATGGAAATTAGATTCGAATTGGATAGAACCTATCGTGCAAAGATGTCGGTTGAGCCATAACTAAATCTGGTTTTGGTTCGAACTTGGGTGGTGATGTGTTTCTAATCAACCTAGATGAATTAGGGTCTCTTGACCACACTTCCATACACAAACACAATCACAAACAAGTTCACCAATAGTCAACAAGACAAAACAATCAAGCCTAGTCTAAGGTAACCTTGACTTTAGACTAAATTCTAAATTCTAAATAAATTGATTGAATCTAACGTAACCTTGAACTTAGATGGGATTGGGACTAATTCTAAATAAATCATTGAATCAATGTAATATTGTTCATACATTGAGGCCGGGAAAGAAAGTTGATAATCAAGTGTCAACACTATTCCCATTCAGCACAATCACACTCGAGCATCCACCTCATCTAGTCCCAATCCTTCAAAATCTGACGAATCTCAAACAGATAAGTCAACCAGTCAGGTGTACAAGCCTATAATACCATTTCCTAATAGGCTAAAGAACAAGCAGAATCCACATATGGATAAAATAATTGAGATCTTCAACCAAGTGAAGATAAATGTGCCACTCCTTAATGCCATCCAACAAGTCCCATCCTATGCAAAATTTCTTAAGGACATGTGCACCAAGAAGAGAAAGACTAATGTACCCATGAAAGTCTTCTTAGCCACTAACATTAGTGAGCAACTGTCGAGTCCGATCCCTGTCAAGTACAAGAATCCGAGTTGTCCCACCATTGCCTGCACTATAGGACAAGCGGAGATTAGTCATGCACTTCTTGACTTGAGAGCAAGTATCAAGCTGCTTCCATTCTCAATTTATCAACAACTCGGGTTGGGCGATCTTAGTCCAACTCGAGTCACAATCCAACTGGCTGACCATTCTGTGAAAGTTCTAAAGGGAAAAATTAATGATATCCTTATCCGGGTCGGGGAGTTTATCTCCCTAGTTGATTTCATAGTTCTTGAGACATAACCTGTGTCCAATTCTAGGGCTCAAACTCCGGTTATCTTAGGGCGCCCATTCCTTACTACCGCTAATGCTATTATCAATTGTAGGAAAGGGTCTATGAGATTAAACCTTTGGGGACATGACTAGAGAAGTCAATGTTTTCAACCTAGAAAAATAACTTTCTAAGATAGAGACAAAACATTTGAGGTAAACTTTGTTGAAAACAATTGTGATGAAGACAGTGAAGGTATAGAGAGTGAGTCTATGTTTCTTAATGAATTATTTAAGAATGAATGCGATTATCTTAATGAGAAGGCATATGTCGAAGATCCTAATTTTAGAGTACCCTTTAAAAAGAGAAATTTAATTTGAATATCTTCACTTTCGATGAGCCAACCAATAATATATCGCATGAGAATATAATTCAAGAACCTCCAATTGACATGCTCTTTGAAAACCTCTTCGAAGAAGAACTCATGTGTTTGGATTAATAAACTATGGATATTTTGGTTAATTACACACCTCTAGGGGAAAGTGTTGACCTAAGTTTTGAGGAGATGTATGAAACTGAGTTAGAATTCCTAGTCATTCATAGTGAGAAAGTTCCAACTGAGAAGTGTGATGATGATCAATTTTTGAAAATGGATGTAGATATATGAGGTAGAAAAGCTTAAAGAAGGTGAGACTGGGGAGGAAGCGAGCTAAAATGACAAAAAGATTGGCATCCCCACTATGCCCTATAAAGAGAACCCATTAGAATGATGAGAAGAGAGCTAGAGTGATGAGACCAAAAAGATCTAGATTGACTTCCCCACCTTATGTTGTATTGTGTTTTGCCCTTAAGTTTAATTCGTGCAAGTGTGTAATATAGATAAGAATGAACACAAAAAAGCGAGTAATCACTAAAGTGTTTGTCCTATACTATATGCAATGCCACATGTACACCTCCTATTAATATCACAATAACACAAGAATAAAATACAGTATATTGGAATGAAAATTGACACGTGCCTAGATGCAAATGTCTAAACCTTTTTAAAGCATCCAATTCTGTATTTTAGTTCTTACAATTATTTACAGTGCACAGGTAATATAAATAAGAATTAGCAGCAGAGTATATGAATGCACAAGAAGTTACCCAACCACACAAGAGCAAGTGTGGACTTCTACAATGCTAAAAAATTTGACATGCACACCAAAAACAAAGAAGAAAAGTTAACAAAAACGTGAAATCAAGCCGTTCCCATCCCCGCCAACGGCGCAAAAATTTGATCGGGGAAAAATCGCGCACAAAAAGTGTATATTTTGAAATTGATATTTAAAGTGTGTGTTGCTTTGGCTTCCTCGATACTTCCGTTATAGCATAGAGGCTAAAACGAGTCGAATCCACAATGACGGGAGGCAATAGAAACTTACATGGTATGTTCACGTGTATGTTAATGTTCTTCAAAGTTTTAAAGAATGAAAAGAAAAGAAAAGAAAGAATGAAAAGAGAAGTACGGTGAAAATAAAGAAGTGGGAAACATAGAAAAGAATGCATTTGTAGTTTTTGTTGTATTTCTAAAATAAGTGAAAAGGAAAGAAAACTTACGGATACTAACTACTAATGACTCCACCAACATGCAAACCTCTTAGTGATAGTTACCTCACATGTATCTTTGGCCATCACTAGTCCTTGGTTCAAGAGCGATTCAAAGCATGACCCATATGTAACTCATCATAACCCAACTCAACAAATAAGTGCAAGCTACACTTAAACCATCAAAACTAAAAGTAAGCATGGAGTAAAGTAATGTTAGCTTGTTAGAGAGTTAGGAAGTTAGAGTGTTAGATCCATCATCATGAGCTATCAATGGCTCTTGCAAGAGCAAGGCCAAGTAGAGGCTCTCAGATTCATGTAGATTATCAAATAAGAAGTTAGACTAGTTGGTGGTTAGTAGTTAGTTGTCATGAGAGAAAAATTAGCTAAACATGTATAAGAGATTAGAGAGAAGAAAACAAAGATAAGGTAAGATAGCACCTTTCATAGATAGTCACCTTCTATTACAAGCACTCTTGCTTCCCCACATGTACCACTCTCTCTCCCTATTACAAGATCTACAAGAAATGAAAAATACAAGGAAGGAAGAAGAACTATCCTTAACTAAACTATCCTAAACAATATGAAAATGAAAACTACTCTAAACTCTGTATATCTTCTGCTCTGAAACCCACGGGGGTATTTATAGGCACCGATGCCAACCGCGCGCCGAGGCTGTACGGCCGCGCGTGCGGCGCTTCGAGCCGTGCGTTGTCCGTCTGTCCCCTGTCAGGTTCTGGTCCTGGTTTCTAGTTTGTAGCTCCTGCTTTTGACAGAATCAGCCTCCTAGGTCAATGGCTCTCTTAATAGGCCTTTAATCACCAATTAAATGGTGATTTAGGGTCTTCTTCTTCAATGCACACCATGGACCTAGAATCAAGCAAGCAAAACTTTATTAGCAGAATTTAACATGAAATAAATGTGAAGATGTGATAAAAATTATGCAAAATTAGAGACTGATCACACCCCCACACTTATCTTTGCTCGTCCCGAGCAAAACAAAAGAAAGAAAATTATTACACCACTTTCGCAGGTGACGCGATTGCACTGAGCATGTGCAAGAAGCCGTTAAACCTCTAAGTTTCTCCAAGAGGAGGAGTTGTCTCCTAAGGGTTTTCAGCGGATTACGCCCATAAAATCCATAAAGAAAGAAATCAAATGTTAGTATTTGAAACGCATTTTGAAAATAGAGAAAAGTGTTGAAGTATTTTTATGAAAATTAAGTGATCAAAGGTCATAAGTTAACCAGAAATTAATCTTCCTTAAACTATGTTGAAATGCAAAATCTTGTTATAATTTAAATGTAAGAATTTAAAATTGAATCGACTCTTTGATCTTTCATAAAACTCTTAAAAAAATATGCACTTTGTGAACTGTGAAGATTTTTGGGATATCGACTCTAACTTTCATGCCATTTGTTTATATTATTATATATATATAATTTTTTTCCTTTTCTCCCTTAGTTTTCTTAGGCTTTTTATTTACCTGGGTAGTGAGCCTTTAGTCGGTGACTCCCAAACTAGATGATCTTAGGGCACCATATGAGAAAACATCCCTCAGACTTAAGGACTCGAGTAAACAAGGCCACAAAACTAAAGGGGATTATCTATTTTTTTATCCACTGTTTTAGGTGTGAATAATCATGCTTCCTGAGGCATAATTAACCAACTTCAATAAGTGATTTTTATTATAATAATAATAAATTTTTATATATTTTTTATGGATTTCAGTCTTTGTTTCAATCCCAAAAATTGTGTAAGTGTGGAGTGCATAAACCTAAGGCAAAAAATTCAAGATCAAATTATCTTTTCAAGTTTACTTTCTTATCCTAAAATTTAAATAAGATCTATTATTTTTGACTTGGTTAAAATTTCATAATTCTAAGTCTTCCTAATTCCTAAGATAATCTTAATTTTCTTAAAATAAATCAAAACTATTTATCTTGTTTCAAAAGTTTTGTAAAAAGAAAAGAAAAGAGTTTTTTATAAAAGATTTTTTTTAAAATTAAAAGGAAGTGTAAAAGAAAGAAAATGTAAAACTAACTATGTTAGTAAACCCTCCCCCACACTTATCTCATGCATTGTCCTCAATGCAACGTGAATATGTATATACATGAAATAAATGGGAAGGGAAGGAAGATTACCTCAAGGGGGTGGCTCCGGTGGTGGTCTGATTGGGCCAACCGTTGCTACCCAATCAAAATAGTGTGGATCTTACAGGAACCCACCATGACCTCTCTAATATGACCCAGTAAAAGAATGATTGAGTGAATTATTTTATTTAAAAAATAATTACTGAGTCATTTTATCAACATTCTTGTCCAACAATAAATGTGATTTTGGAAGATGATCGATTTAGACTCAAAGGGATCAGAAATAAAAACCGATACCGACTCGAAAATTTGACTCAGATCAAGTCGAGAGTCAACAATGAGAGTCGAAATTGGTTCAAAAATAAGGTCCAAACCAAAGAATTGATGTTCACACACTTTCCCATGAATGAAGTGTGATCATGAGAGATTGGTGATTTCATTTCACGGTGTACTGGTACAGGTTTCAATGTTGACTCCGGAATAGAGAAAAAATCTGGTAAAGATACTGGAGTCATTATTGAATCAAAAGTGAAATGGAATTACTAAAATGAGGCTCAAGATCACATTCGGGTTCGATTTCAATTTCAGGAAAGGGATAACTGGCCAGAATGTCCAGGCAATTTTCATAACTTGGAGTGTGGTCAAGTTCAAATGTACGTTCTGAAATTGAATCTGGATTTCCAAAATGACATGATTCATGGGTCCAATCAGTAGAGTTAGGGATATAAGGATCGTCAAAGGTTGACAAGAAAGACGTTCCTCGCTCTCATTGATCAATTCGCTCATAAATGAGTCTAACCTATGAAATTACCTAGGGGGGGTGAATAGGTGATAATGCTAATCAATACACAAATTTAAAATGCTATGATGCAACGATCACCCGAAACAAGATTAGAAGCCGAATACCCCGTGAAGGGCTCTGAACTCCTTCCTCGTGATTCCTCTAGATAAGAGTTTGAGGTGCACAATGCAATCTTATTGTATGAGTATTGATTGATAATATAGCAATGAATATAAAGCAAGTAAATAACACAAATATACCAATCGCAAACACAGAGATTTGTTTCGAGGTTCAAGCACCCAGCTCTACGTCCCCGCTTTCACCCAGAAGGATTTAAGAACCACTATAATTCTATAAAGGATTACAACCACAAGGGAGTACCCAACTCCTCAATCACACTCCTTAGTCCAGAGGTAGTGGAGCCACAAATACAATGATATCTTGGTGATCAAAAGACCACAAACTCTCTCTTGAAAAACTTTTTCCCTTACAAAAATCATAGAGAATAATGTGTAGGATTGAAGCTCAAGAATTGTAAGTGAAAAAGAAAATAAAGTTGAAGAGAGTTTTGAATCAAAAACTACAGTAAAAAGAGAGAATTTTGAGTACAAAAACTGAGAGCAAAAACTTCTTTTGAAAGACTTAAACTTGATTTCTTTTTGCAAAGGATTGTTGTAATCACCTCAACCCTAATCATCCCTATTTATAAGATAAAGGTAGGGATTAAAGTGTAAACTGTTATAATAAAAAATTAGAAAAGATTAGACCCAAATTCAGCCCTCAAATTCATTTAGAGAAGAAAATCACGTTTTAAAACGTGTTTAAAAAACTAGCCGTTTGGGCTGAAATTAAGCTAACGGTCGACTGGCCGGTCGACCGGTTTTCAAAAAATATAACCGTTGCCAGCCCACGGTCGACCGCCCGGTCGACCGTAACAAACAGAAACATGGGTGCTTTCAGTAGGCCGAAGCTCGGTCGACCGATATGGGTTCCGGTCGACCGCTCTGTCGACCGGGAAACGTGCACATATGCACGCACCCAAGCGGTCAGAAGTGCGGTCGACCGCCCGGTCGACCGTTCTGACCTGAAACAGAGCCGGTCGACCGTCCGATCGACCGCAACAGGCCAAAAATAATTCTTTTGAAAATGATTTTGAAGATCTTGATAATTTTCAAATTAATTTTGATCAAGACTTGGTATACTATATAAAATAGAGTTTGTAAGTATTAGAATATGTTTAAAAATATTTTGTATATAGGAGAAACATCTTTTAGAAAAATCATGTGCAAAATCTTGTGTGTGGGGAATATTGAGCTTCAACACTATACACTATTCTTTAACACACTAACAAATATAAAAACTGAGAAAGGAAGTCTCTGAGCCGCGTTACACCAAGGTAGAGCCTTCTCTTCTATGAAAACGTCCTCTTGTGCCATTTGCCTTTTAGCATCATAATTCTTTACAATACTTTAGAAAGGCCATCATGACTAGTACAAACCTGAAACTCATTCTAAACAACTTATTAATACCAAATAGCTTCTATGTGTTTTGTTATCATCAAAACTTAAATAAAAAGAGAGTGTAACCTTTTGGGCCAACAATCACCCCCTTTTTGATGATGACAAAACATATAGGCTATAACACAAGACATAAAAGGGAGGTAAAAACTCCCCCTCAAATAATATTGCATTAAACAAGTATAAAACAATTTATTATGAGAGAATTTTTGAAATTTGATTTAAGCATCAATAAAACACCATCAATAAAACACCATAAAAGCATCAATAAAACACCATCAATAAAACACCATAAAACACCATCAATGAAACAAGTAAAACACCATATCATAACACATATTTCTCCCCCTTTTTGTCATACATCAAAAAGGGATATATTAGTAAGAAAACTTCCTTATTCAACAACACAAACATTAAGTTCACTACATATAAAAGAAAATCTATTATAGTCAAGCGGTTTAGTGAAAATATCGGCAAGTTGAAAATCGGAAGAAACATAATCAATATCAATATCACCTTTCTCAAAATGATCTCTAAGGAAGTGATATCGAATCTCAATGTGCTTGGTCTTACTATGTTGATTTGCATTCCTAGTCATATGAATAGTACTAGTATTATCACAAAATATTTTTATATGATCATAATGCAAATCATAATCAAGGAGAGTATGTTTCATCCCAAGGACTTGTGCACAACAAGCCCCCGCCGCAATATACTCCGTCTCGGCGGTTGAGAGGGCTACCGAGTGTTGTTTCTTGGAAGTGAAAGATCACCTAGAGGGGGGGTGAATAGGTGATTATGCTAATCTAGTCAACTCAATGTGGAATTTAAAAACTTAATGCAATACACTCAAGTGCAATCAACAAATGATGCACACACAACCAAGCCAAGCAAATATGAATGCACAATATGAATAGTTGCAAGGCACAAAGTAAAGAGAGAGATAGAGAGAGTCAATGGATCAAGCGCAAACAACAAGATATGTTTCGAGGTTCGAGCACCCCTCTACATCCCCGCCTTAGACACACGAAGGATTTCTAATCCACTAGGTAGTCCACAAAGAACTCTCACAAGGAGTACCCAACTCCTCTCTTTACAACCACAACCTCCTCCTTGAGGCAAGCTCCAAACCAACAATCTATCACCTCACAACTTGAGGGATTAGCACAAAGCAAACACAAGGATCACCTCACAACTTGAGGGATACAACCCAAGGCACAAAGCCAAACAAAGATTGGGTTTTTAAACTTGGTGGTCTAAACAACAACCACAAACAATCTCTTTCTCCCACACAAAGATCCTATAGAATAAGAAAGTAGATGTTGCTCAAGTGTGGAGAAAACCAATGGAATGGAAATCAAAATCACAAAGAAAATCCTTGGGAAAAACTGAAACCAAGATATAGAAGATGAATCAAAACTCTTTTTCCCAAAAACCTTTTCTTTGAATTTCTAAACCCTAGCAAAAACACCAAATAGATTGTTCAATTTGAATCAAAAACTTCTTTTGATTGTTGTGAAAACACCAGAGAGTAGGGAAAAATTGGCACAAAAATTCTTAGAGAAAAACTCTTTCAAATGGGGTATTTATAGGCAAATCTGGAAACTAGCCGTTGGCAGCAGATTTTGCCAAAATAGCCCTGCCGGTCGACCGCACGGTCGACCGTCCAACGGTCATATTCTGACCGTTGACAGCTACCGGTCGACCGCCCGGTCGACCCAAAGAAACAGAGAGCAAACTGCTCTCAGTCAGTCGACCGTCCCAAGTCTGCCAAAGTGTACAAATCTGTGCACGTCGGTCGACCGACCCGATCGACCGACTTCAGCCAAGTCGACTTGGTCAGAAGACTAGTCGACTGGTGAAGCCTGGAACAGAAAACTGGGTTAGAAACATGTTTAAAAATTCTTTTATCATTTCTAAAAATCACCAAAAATAGTTTTATCATTTGCATTGATATATAAACATGTGATAAAAAGTTTAGCTCAAATATCAATCAATATGAACTATTTTTGTGTCTTATCATTTTTACCAAAAACTGTATTTTCTAAAACTTGAATTTTGAATAGAAAATACGTTTTGTCCAAAACTCTTCCAAATACAAAAACATGATATTTAAACACTTTGAAGCATGATGCATATGGATAGAAATCCAATATACATGAAACAACTATATATCCATGTTTTTGTCATTTAATTCCAAAATATGTTTTGTCAAAAATACCAAAACATAAAAAACAAGAATAAGTGAGCCAAACTAAGTTTGTCTAGGAAATTAAAGCATGTATGTATATAGAACAAATCATATATACATTAAACATGTAAACTTATTTTGATCTATCTATTCATGAAAATCAAGATCGGTTAAACCTAAAACTGAAAAACCGAAAACCAATATTCAAAACATGAAACGTGTATGTTGTGAACTTGAGCATATCATACTATTCTAATCTTTACAATTTGGATCTAAACACAAAACTAAACTATGGTACCGATGTCTTCTTGTAAAGCGCAATCTCCAAGCCGACTCGATCCACAAACTCTTTGATCCACCGAGCAAGTGCTATATATGATCTTTGACGCTCGGGCTCTTGAATCAACATGTGAAAGCTTCCAAATCATCTTGTTGAAGCTAATCACCAACTAATAACTTGATTAATGATCTGAAACTAAAATCACAAGATTATTAGTACACATAACTACATGAGTTAATCATCATCAAAACTAGAGTGGAAGGCCTTTGGGCCAACAGGAAGACCATGAAACAAGACAATTACGAAGAAATTGACATGTTCCACTAGTACTCTTCCTATCCACTCTACAACCCGCATAGTCGGCATCCGAAAAACTCGTCATTGAGAAATCTCCAGTTTTCGGATACCAAAGACCCATTCCAATAGTGCCCTTAATATAACGAATAATGCGTTTTACCGCAATTAAATGAGATTCTTTGGGACACGATTGGAATCTAGCACAAAGACACACACTAAACATAATATCCAGCCTACTAGCCGTTAAATACAACAAACTATCAATCATGCTTCTATATAATTTTATATCAACACACTTACCTTGGTCATCCTTATCAAGCTTGGTGGTGGTAGCCATGGGAGTGTTGCAAATTTTTAAGTCTTCAAGTCTAAATTTCTTGATGAGTTCCTTGGAATACTTGGCTTGACATATGAATATCCCATCATGTATGTGCTTGATTTGGTGTCCAAGAAAATAGTTCAATTCACCCATTAATGACATCTCAAATTCACGTTGCATGCATTGTTCAAACTCCTTGCAAAGTAACTCATTAGTAGAACCAAAGATTATATCGTCAACATATATTTGAACTATAAGAATGTCACTATCAACATGTTTGATAAATAGTGTGGTGTCTGCTTTACCTTTAACAAAATCATTTGAAAGAAGAAAACTAGAAAGCCTTTCATACCAAGCTCTTGGAGCTTGTTTTAAACCTATACAATGCTTTATCAAGTTTGAAAATAAAATTTGGATGAACATGATCTACAAAACCAGGAGGTTGTTCAACATAAACTTCCTCATCAATAAAACCATTTAAAAATACACTTTTTACATCCATATGAAAAAGTTTAAAATTTTTAAAAGATGTATAAGCTAGTGTGATCCTCATGGCTTCAAGCCGTGCTACGAGTGCAAAGGTCTCCTCAAAGTCGATTCCTTCAACTTGAGTGTAACCTTGGGTCACTAACCTAGCCTTATTCCTAATAACATTTCGTGACTCATCTAGTTTGTTCTTAAAAATCCACTTAGTACCAATTATTGGTCTATCATGGGGTCTAGGAACAAGGTGCCAAACTTAATTGCGCTCAAATTGATTGAGCTCTTCTTGCATAGCTAGCAACCAATATGAGTCACCCTCGGCTTCGATGATGTTTTTGGGTTCAAAATGAGATATGAATGCAAAATTTCCACATAATTCATGGAGTTTGGAGCGAGTAGTTACCCCTTTTGATACATCACCTATGATGAAATCTTTGGGATGATTTGTAGCGTATCTCCAATCTTTAGGAAGTGGTTGAGATTTTTCCACTTCATCCTTTTGAATTTCACCAATGGGATCTTGCTTGTCTTCTTCGATAGGTGAGTCCTTCAAGGATATTTTCTCCATGTCCTCACCTAAAGAGTCAGTCTCTACAACATTCTTAACAATAGTAATAGATTCTTCAAATTTAACATGCATAGATTCTTCAATAGTATGAGATGATTTATTGAATACTCTATAAGCTTTGCTAGTACTAGAATATCCAACAAAGATTTCTTCATAAGCCTTAACATCAAATTTACCCAAATTATCTTTAGTATTCAAAATAAATCACTTGCATCCAAAAACTTTAAAGTATGAAACATTTGGTTTTCTTAAATGATAAATTTCAAAAGAGGTTTTGAAAGTATTTTTGCACAAATAAATACGGTTTGATATGTAGCATGCGGTGTTTACGGCCTCGGCCCATAAGTATTGAGGGAGCCCATATTCACTTATCATAGTCCTAGCCATTTCTTGAAGAGTTCTATTCTTCCTTTCAACTACTCCATTTTGTTGTGGAGTTCTAGGACATGACATTTCATGCTTAATTCCCTTTTCATCACAATAAGTCATGAAGAATTGGTTAACAAACTCACCACCTCTATCACTTCTTATCCGTAAAATCGAAAATCCTTTTTCTTTTTCAACCCACTTTCGAAAAATTTTAAAATGCGAAAAAGTTTGATCTTTATGCTCCAAAAAGAAAACCCAAGTGAAACGAGAAAAATCATTACTAAAACAAAAGCATATCTACTTCAATTTAAGCTTTTAGTTTTAGTTGGTCCAAAAAGATCCATGTGAATCAATTCTAATGGCCTAGTTGACATGATATCCTTGATTGGTTTGAAAGAAGACTTGGTTTGTTTCCCAAGTTGGCACGCACCACAAATGCGGTCTTTTTCAAACTTCAAATAAGGAATACCCTTCACCAATTCCTTAGAATTAATTCTAGCAAGGTGATCAAAAGATGCATGTCCTAATCTTCTATGCCATAACCATGAAATCTCATCAAAAGCATTCAAGCATTTAGTAGAACAATCTAAATTAAGCATGTCAATAATATAGACATTATTTTCACGAAATCCAGTGAGAATACAATCATTGGTTTTACAATCAAAAATTTTACAAGAAGATTCATCAAACACAACTTTGAGACCACGATCACATAGTTGACTTATACTAAGCAAGTTATGTTTAAGCCCATCAACAAGAACAACATTTCTATTAAAGGAGATGCACCAATTTTAATGTTACCTATACCGATGATGATGCCCTTAGAGTCATCTCCGAAGGTGACGGTGCCACCTTCAACGTACCTTGATAGGGTTGTGAAATTGTTGATGTCCCATGTCATATGTCTTAAACAATCACTATCAAGGTACCACCGCTCCTTACGTCTTGGAGCTTTGGTGTGTACCTACATGAAATAATTTAAGACTTAATTTTGGTACCCACATTTTCTTGGGTCCTGAAGAGTTAGTGTTTCGAACCCACACAAGATTATTTGTACTATTTATATGATCATAGTAAAATTTAGCTAAATGGCCATTCCGGCCACAATAAGTGCGTCTATAAATTCTTCCATATTTAAAAGCATAATGAGCATGTGGCTTACGAACATGTGAATTGTGAGCATAAGTAGTTTTAACATGTGTGACATGTGATGTGTTGGCATGATGAGCATGAGTTGTTTTATCATTTTTAGCATATGGAGTGTGCATATGCTTCTTTGAAAACATTTCTTCTAATTTAGTAGTGTTAAAAGCACATTCTTTTAAAACATTTCCAAAATCATTGATTTTAGTTTTTAACAAGGATAATTCATTTTCATCAATTTTTAAAATTTACCTTTACAAGCAACTCTATAAGCATCAAAATCTCTTTTTGTTGAAATAAGATTAGAAGAAAGTTCATCCTTTTCTTTTGAAGAAATTGTAAGTTGATTTTTAAGCATCTCTATTTCCTTTTTCAATTTTGAACACTCTATCTTTT
This sequence comes from Agave tequilana, assembly GCA_038442645.1. Classification (NCBI taxonomy): domain Eukaryota; kingdom Viridiplantae; phylum Streptophyta; class Magnoliopsida; order Asparagales; family Asparagaceae; genus Agave; species Agave tequilana. Next base: position 134,189 of record JAVJIF010034217.1, on the reverse strand, counting down.
TATCATCAAAACTTTCTGAAAGTTCAACAAAGCATGTACTAACATATCTCTACTTATTTCACTTTCATCATCAAGTGGTTGAGTAGTTACCTTGGGTGTGTTTGCCATGAAACATACATTTGCCGTGTCGACTTCATCTTCGGATTCACTTTCCGAATCCCAAGTGGCTTTGTATACCTTCTTTTCAACTAGCCTCTTTTGCTTCAAGGAGGAGGTCATCTTTTTCTTGAAATCTGGACAATCGGCCATGATGTGTCGGGGTTTCCGACAGTTGTAGCATATGATCCTTTTCTCCTCCTCCCCTTCCCATCGCTTTCTATAGTTGAGCTTATTCTTGCGGTACATTATCTTTACATTTCTCAAAAGGAGAGATAGCTCTTTATCATCTTCTTCATCTTCTTCATCATCGCAGTTGGTAGAGGAAGACTTGAAAGCTATGGACTTTTTCTTTTGAGGTACCGCTTCTTCTCTAGCCTTCTTCTCCATCTCAAGAGTCTTTAGATTTCCGATAAGACTTATGAGCTCCATCTCGTCTTTGTCATTCAACTCCTTCAAGGTGGTAGCTTTGATTTCCCATGACGAAGGAAGAGCACGAATCACTTTACGCACCTTTTGGTCGTTGCTTATATCATCACCTAGAGAAGAAAGAGCATTGGTAATCTTAGTAAACTTGGTATTCATATCATCAATAGATTCATCTTCTAGCATTCTAAAACTTTCATATTGGGAACGCAAGAGATCTATTTTAGCTCTCTTGACTTGTGATGTTCCCTCATGAGTGACCAATAAGTGTTGCAAATCTTATAGGCAGATTTGCAATGGATAACCCGTATTAGATCATCCTCATTCAAAGCTAAAAGTAGGACATTTTGGGCCTTTGAATTAGCATCAAATTCCTTGAAGGTGAGTTCGGACCAAGTGTCCTCCTCACTTTCGGGTCTACTATAAGGCTTGGTCAAGGACTTAGCAACTAGACTACCTAGAGATTGTAGAAAAATAGTCATCCTAACTTTCCATATGGGAAAGTTGAGTCCATCAAATTTGGGAGGGGTCTTAATGTTATCGGCCATCTTTACTAGTGTATGAATGAAAATATGCAAATAGTGATTAGCAAATTTTAGGATCTCTCTAAGGATGTGAAGCCAAAAACTAGAGTCCTAATCTGATACCAATTGAAATCACCTAGAGGGGAGTGAATAGGTAATAATGCTAATCAATACACAAATTTAAAATGTTATGATGCAACGATCACCCGAAATAAGATTAGAAGCCGAATACCCCATGAAGGGCTCTGAACTCCTTCCTCGTGATTCCTCTAGATAAGAGTTTGAGGTGCACAATGCAATCTTGTTGTATGAATATTGATCGATAATATAGCAATGAATATAAAGCAAGTAAATAACATAAATAAACCAATCGCAAACACAGAGATTTGTTTCCAGATTCGAGCACCCAGCTCTACGTCCCTGCCTTCACCTAGAAGGATTTAAGAACCACTATAACTTCTATAAAGGATTACAACCACAAGGGAGTACCCAACTCCTCAATCACACTCCTTTAGTCCAGAGGTAGTGAAGCCACAAATACAATGATATCTTGGTGATCAAAAGACCACAAACTCTCTCTTGAAAAACTTTTTCCCTTACAAAAACCCTAGAGAATAATGTGTAGGATTGAAGCTCAAGTATTGTAAGTGAAAAAGAAAATAAAGTTGAAGAGAGTTTTGAATCAAAAACTACAGTAAAAAGAGAATTTTGAGCACAAAAACTGAGAGTAAAAACTTCTTTTGAAAGACTTAACTTGATTTCTTTTTGCAAAGGATTGTTGTAATCACCTCAACCCTAATCATCCCTATTTATAGGATAAAGGTGGATAAAGGTAGGGGTTAAAGCGTAAACTGTTATAATGAAAAATTAGGAAAGATTAGACCCAAATCCAGCCCTCAAATTCGTTTAGAGAAGAAAATCACGTTTTAAAACGTGTTTAAAAAACTAGCCGTTTGGGCTGAAATTAAGCTCACGGTCGACCGGCCGGTCGACCGATTTTCAAAAAATATAACTGTTGCCAGCCCACGATCGACCGCCCGGTCGACCGTAACAAACAGAAACAGGGGTGCTTTCAGTCGGCCGAAGCTCGGTCGACCGACCCGGTCGACCGGAAATCATGCACATATGCACGCACCCAAACGGTCAGAAGTGCGGTCGACCGCCCGGTCGACCGTTCTGACCTGAAACAGAGCCGGTCGACCGTCCGGTCGACCGCAACAGGCCAAAAACAATTCTTTTGAAAATGATTTTGAAGATCTTGATAATTTTTAAATTAATTTTGATCAAGACTTGGTATACTATATAAAATAGAGTTTGTAAGTATTAGAATATGTTTAAAAATATTTTTTATATAGGAGAAACATCTTTTAGAAAAATCATGTGCAAAATCTTGTGTGTGGGGAATATTGAGCTTCAACACTGTACACTATTCTTTAACACGCTAAAAATATAAAAATTGAGAAAGGAAGTCTCTGAGCCGCGTTACACCAAGGTAGAGCCTTCTCTTCTATGAAAACGTCCTCTTGCGCCATTTGCCTTTTAGCATCATAATTCTTTACAATACCTTAGAAAGGCCATCATGACTAGTACAAACCTGAAACTCATTCTAAACAACTTATTAGTACCAAATAGCTTCTATGTGTTTTGTTATCATTAAAACTTAAACAAATAGAGAGTGTAACCTTTTGGGCCAACAGCCTACTGATAGGCCGTGTAACAGACTTTAGATTCGGAATCATGTCTTCCATACTCTTTGCAATTGGTTCTTCTTGAAAAGGTGAGTATGAAAGTTGATTTTGAAAATTATAGTGAAATTGTAAGTCCGTCAGATGTTGCGATTGTTGCTCGGACTTACACAAGGGTTCCATACTCAAGTCCAGTATTAATGGTTGTTCATTTTGAATTGGTGAGACTGGAAAAGATGAGAAGGACTCTTGAAAATTTGGTTGAGACGATAAGTCTAACATGTTTTGCATTCTTTCATAAAAGACTTCCAAACGCTTTTCTAGCTCAAATTCTTCTTCAATTGGATGCTCTAGAAAAAGAGGATGTAAAGTTTGATGTGGAAGGATTGTGAATTGAGCAAATTTTAAACTTGTTGTAAGGACTCTTCCATACTCCTTTCCAAATCAGAGTTTTCTTCAGTTGGTGGAACAGAAAAAGGAGTATATGGACCAAAATCGGGGAATAAATTTTGTGAAAATTGTGGACAAGGCGGTTGAAAATTTGACTCGGGGGAAGTGAATCCCCATTGACTCTGTGAAGAGTTGAAATTATTTTGAAAATTATAGTCATATGATTGAGGATATGGGTCATATTGAGTCGGATAATCCTAACTCGGCATATATGGTTGGTTCATGTTGTACATAGCCGGGTTAGAGTTATCGGAGTGAAATGAGGTCGGAGTGAAATATGGATTCATAATAGGATTGAAAGAATTGTTGTTATTGAAATCCATATCATAATTTACAAAAAAGAAAAGAAAAACAAACAAACAAACAAGCAAACAAAGAAAAAGAAAAAGAAAAAGAAAAAGAAAACAAGCCTATGCTAGGGTTGACTTAGACCTAGACGACTCCTAACTAGTTAGACTGTCCACGGGGGGTATATTGTCAGAATCTAACCACGAGTTAATCGGTCAGGTAGGGGCAAGATCAGTGGGAGGTATCCATGCCGGAGCAACGGGCCTAATTATGCCAAACCACTGTTCTTCGAGGTTTCGGCTCTCAATCCCCAACCTTAAACACCGATTTGACAAGAGTCAACTTCTAACAACTTTCCCTTAAGTCAATCTCTTAAATGAGTCCGAGATGTCCCTAGGGACCAATGTCTTTTAATTAGACTTGGGTTGTGTAAGTGGGGAGGTGATTTTTTAGCTAAGGGAGGGTAATGACTTCCCCACCTTATCTTTTATTGGGTTTTGTCTTTAAGTTTAATTCATCCAAGTGTGCAATATAGATAAGAATGAACACAAAAAAGCGAGTAATTACTGAAGTGTTTGTCTTATACTAATTGCAGTGCCATATGTACACCTCCTATCAATATCACAATAACACAAGAATAAAATACAGTATATTGGAATGAAAATTGACACGTGCCTAGATGTAAATGTCTAAACCGTTTTAAAGCATCTAATTTCTGTATTTTAGTTCTTACAATTATTTACAGTACACAGGTAATATAAACAAGAATTAGCAGCAGAGTATATGAATATGTAAGAAGTTACCCAACTACACAAGAGCAAGTGTGGACTTCTACAATGCTAAAAAGTTTGACCTACACACAAAAAACAAAGAAGAAAAGTTAACAAAACGTGAAATCAAATCGTTCCCATCCCCGACAACGGCGCAAAAATTTGATCGGGGAAAATCGCGCACAAAAAGTGTATGTTTTGAAATTGATATTTAATGTGTGTGCGCTTTGGCTTCCTCGATACTTCCATTATAGCATAGAGGCTAAAACGAGTCGAATCCACAAGGACGGGAGGCGATAGAAGCTTACACGATATGTTCACGTGTATGTTAACGGTTCTTCAAAGTTTTAAAGAATGAAAAGAAAAGAAAGAAAGAATGAAAAGAGAAGTATGGTGAAAATAAAGAAGTGGGAAACATAGAAAAAAATGTATTTGTAGTTTTTGTTGTATTTCTAAATAAGTGAAAAGGAAAGAAAACTCACGGCTACTAACTACTAATGACTCCACCAACATGCTAACCTCTTAGTGATAGTTGCCTCACATGTATCATTGACCATCACTAGTCCTTGGTTCAAGAGCGATTCAAAGCATGACCCATATATAACTTGGACGATCACCTAGAGGGGGATGAATAGGTGATGGCTAATCTAATGGTCACTTAATGCCAAATAATGCGGAAGTAAAAACTATTATGACCTAAACTAAACTCTTACACTAAACACCACGTATAACACAAGAGTGTAGCCGAATTTCCCGTGAAGGGCTCTGGAATAACTCCTCTAGATTCCCCTAGATAAGGGTTGAGGTGTCGCATTGGCTCTCTTGGTTAAATGCAAGTGTTAGCAAACAAACCCAAGCAAGTATAACAATTAAGCACACAATATATCAAGCATGTAAAGATAAGACAAGTAATAGCATGCAAGATATAAACAAGAGACAAAGAGAGAATGACCAATCGCAAACACAAGGGATTTGTTTCGAGGTTCGAGCACACTTGCTCTACATCCCCGCCTTCGACACACGAAGGGTTTTCACTATGCTCGATCCCAATGGATCACTCCTCGGTGCCGCAACACCTACAAGCCCTCGGACTCCCTAGTCCCGTACACGCCGCAAGCCCCACAAGCTCGCCGAGGCCGCATCTCAAACAAGAAGTTCGCACCCAAACTCGAAACACCGCGGACACACACGTCTGCCTCCTCAAAGTACAAAGAAAGAAGTCTTTGGTGATCACAACACTTTGATCACCTAAAACAATCTCACTACAACACTCCTATAGGATGAATAGCAATGGATAGCTCAAGTGTATGTGTGAGAAAAACAAGGATGAGAATGGTGGAGAAAAACTCAAGAAATCTCTTTTTAACACTCTTGATAAACTCCCCTTTTGATTGGAAGTATTAGCTCTCAAATATGTGGAGAAAACCTCTTGAAAGGATAAGAAAAACTGGCTTGAAAACTCTCCCAAAATCTTAATCAAAATAGCCCCCAAATGCCCCATTTTATAGAGTCTGGAAAACTAGCCGTTGGGGTCTGTCAGGCCTGTCGGTCGACCGCCCGGTCGACCGGCCAACGGTCATGTTTCAGACCGTTGTGCCATCGGTCGACCGAGTCAGGATACAGAGAGCAAGTCTCTCTATCCAGTCGACCTCTCGGTCGGCTGGGGCCTTTCCAGAGAGCAGAGCTCTCTGGACGGTCGACCGGGTCGGTCGGCCGACCCTCCTGCCAGAACTGGCGTGCACGTCTGTGCACGTCGGTCGACCGTGACGGTCGGCCGACTTCAAGCTGCGGTCGACCGTCCCGGTCGACCGGCTGAAGCCAGGAAACATAGTTAAAGGATTAAAAACTTGGTCTTTTTGGTTGAAATAAAATCCCATAAAAACATAGAAAATCTACAAAAATAGTTTTAACACTTTACTTTGATAAACAAACATGCTTGCACAAAATCAAGGCATGTTATAAATGATTTGGACTATTTTTGTAATATGGAAAAATTGGCTCAAATGAAAAATAATATTTTTCCAAACTTGATTTTTCAAAACTTGTTTTTCCAAAACTTCACCAAATACAAAAACCAGATATTTAAACTCATTTGAAGCATAGAGTGTATGGATATGATCCACTACACAAACATGGTGAAATATCTATGTTTTTGACATTAAGCTCTAAACATGATTTTTATAGTCTTTATCCAAAATCATGTTTTTCTAAAGGAAAACTCTTTTATGAAAACATTCTAAATCAAGAGTGTGTGAGTGTATAGTATACTTGAGCAATCCACCAACTATTCTATCCTTTACATTTTACAAACCTAGACACAAGTCTTCATCTTCTTGAAGTCTTTCACTTGAAGCCTTCTCATCTTCTTGACTTGGTCTAAACACGATCCAATGGCTCTTGGATCAAACCGTGCTAGCTCCAAAACTTGACTTTAAATCCTTTGTTGAAGCTATGCACCTACTAAGATCTTGATCATAAATCTGTCACTAATTAAATACAAGATCATTAGTACTATAACTACATGAGTTGATCATCATCAAAACTAGAGTGATGGGCCTTCGGGCCAACAATCTCCCCCTTTTTGATGATGACAAAACTCATGAAGTTATATATGCATGGATTAAAGTAAAGCTTCAAGGAAGCTCCCCCTTAACTCATGCATAACACATAAACAAATAAATATGCAATGTATGTTCGTAAACATGTATGCAAATCTAGGAGATAAACATGCCAATCAAGCATAAAACTAATCAAATTCTTTTTCTCCTATTTCAAAACAAAACATATATGCATAAACAAAAAAACTACTCCCCCTTAAGCAAGGAAAACAAATACTTCTCCCCCTTAAGCATGGAAAACATGCATATATCTCAAATACTTCTCCCCCTTTTTGTCAATCATCAACAAAGGGGTTAAAGTAAAAACAAAATCATCAAATTTTTCTCCCCTTTTTGTCATAAACATAGAATCAATAAAGGGGTAAACATAAAGCAATAAAAGGTTATATGCAATATACATTCATGAAAAGGAAGACGGTAAAGTAACTTCTCTACACATATACATTACATGAAGGAAGGATGACAAGCCCTAATTCACATAACGTATAATATGTAATGCATAAGAAGAGATGTGAAGCTCCCCCTACACACGTGTACCACATAAAGAAGAGTTGTCAAGCTCCTCAATATATAATACACTCAACATGAATCTATATATAGAAGAGATGTTAAGCTCTCCTTGCATATAGGCAATACAACTCAAAAATTTTGATTTTTCTTATAAAAAAAATTTTGAATTTTCTCAATAAAACAAATCTTGAGAATTTTTCTTAAAATTTTTATATTCTTATCATAAACAACTTTGTGCTTTAAACATGTAAAACAATTTTAACTCAAACACAAATAACTCATATATATGTATGAAAAATGAGTATACCAAATGAAATTGATACATACATATATAAGAAAATAAAATATGAGTGTATACAAAAGTAGAGTCAAATTGATACCAAATGAAATGATTCAATGATACCAATTGAAACAATAATAGGATCATGTGTATAACTCATAAACATTGAAGAATAAATAACTAGTTGAATTAATTTTTGAAAACTAGTTAAAGATCCTTCAAAAATATGAAACCAAATCATATGTATTTCATGAATCATACAAAATACACAATAGATGACACTCAAAATCGATTAAGCTCGTAAAAGTGTTCATGAATCAAAATCATGACAAAACAAATAAAGTGTGAGTGTACAAGAATCATGTGTTTAGCATTTTCCATGAAAATAATCAATGAGGCTCAAAACACAAATATCATTTTATCAAACAAATCATAAAAATTCATTTTTCATTAAAGCAAAACAAACTTCTAGGTATATGTATGATTTATCTAAATCTAACAATATGCATACATATCCCAAACATAAAAGAGTCTATTAAAGGTATTTGCATGAAGGCAAGAGACTCACGGGTATACATGTATATTTTATTAGATTTGAATAAAAAATTACATATACATGAAGTAAAAACACGAAAATTGGCAAAACAAGTGTAAATGAGGAAATCATCAAAACTAGGCTATACATGTATATATAGTGGGTACAAATGAGCATGAAGAGCAAACATATATGAATCAATTTGTTGCTCACTACTTGTACATGTATAAATCTAAGTTTTAATGAAAACTACATTTAAACTAGTATTTACCACATGAAGCACAAAACCTAAAACATGAACATGCTAAAAATATCATGTATGAACAAACATGTACATAAACAAACTAGGAGTTTAGAGATAGTTACCAATCCATAAGAACTATACTCCAAATCTCCAAACATGGTGGTTGACCCACCAAAACTCCTTGATAACGATGCATCTATATATGTGTCCATCAAGTCCATGTGCATCCACCATCAAGGCACCATCCCTCTCACGTCGTGTGAGAGCCCTCACCTACATCAAAAACATAAGGTGGGGGTTTTGGTACCCATTTTCTTTTGGGTTCTTGGGGGTTAGCTTTGTAAGGCACCCAAACATTTTTATTAGCAAAATTTAAAACATTTATCTTATCATAACAAAATTTTGCTAAATGGCCTTTGCGGCCACAATGTGTACATTTGTACACCTTAGGATGCTTATGTGTGTGAGTGTGATCATGACGTGCAACATAAGCATATGCATGATGATGATGTGCATGAATATATGGAGTTTGTTTCTTTGAAAACAAAGACTCCAATCTAGAATGGTTAAATGCACATGAGCTCAAAGTTGACCTCAAACAATTAATCCTATTTTTCAAAAATTTAACTTCATTTTGATCAATAGAGGTGGTGGCATGTAAAGCATGATCAAAAGTCTTTTTCCTTTTAGAAACTTTTTCTTTTTCTTTTTCAAAAATTTTTCTTTTCAAAGTAGTGTTTTCTTGAAAAGCAATTTCCTTTTGTTTTTCCACCAAAACAATTTTATTTTTCAAAGATGTGTTTCCTTCACAAAGATTATTTAATTTGGACATCAAGGAAACATTCTCATTTTTCAAATCTTCTTTTTCTTTTTCTAAGCATGCAACCTTAGTTCTAAATGAATCATTTTCTTTAAGCATGCAATCAAAATCCTTTTTCAAATTTTTATTATTTTTCTTAATCATGTCATATTTTTCAAGAAGGAGTTGACAAAAGGTGCTAAGCTCATCATATGACATGTTATCATCTTCTACCTCGGATTCGGTAGTTACCTCAAGGGGGTTATCCCCTTGGACCATATAGCACAAGTTAGAGGTGTCGCTTCCAATATCCGAATCGCTCCCCGCACAATATAGATCCTTTTCGTCAAGGGAGGTGATGATGTTCCAAGCTACAAAAGCCGAATCAATGTTAGAAACCCTAGATAAATAATCATCATTTAGGGTAGACTTTAAAGCATTAAGGGCTTTTGCATTAGCCTCAATATTCTTGCCATTTAAACAATAATCATTAGTGATGGCAAGGTAAACATGAATGCCTAGGGCCTTGAGGTACAAAGACATCTTAACCTTCCAAATTTGGATGTTATGAATGTCAAAGGTGGGTGGTGACATGAAGTCCATGGTGTGTGTACAAATATTGTGATTAGCCTAAAAATGAGGATCTTTAACTCTAGGTTGTGAGACCCAAATTCAGAGCACTTGGCTCTGATACCAATTGTAGGATCACCTAGAGGGGGGTGAATAGGTGATGGCTAATCTAATCGTCACTTAATGCCAAATAATGCGGAAGTAAAAACTATTATAACCTAAACTAAACTCTTACACTAAACACCACATATAACACAAGAGTGTAGCCAAATTCCCCGTGAAGGGCTCTGGACTAACTCCTCTAGATTCCCCTAGATAAGGGTTGAGGTGTCGTGTTGGCTCTCTTGGTTAAATACAGGTGTTAGCAAACAAAACCAAGCAAGTATAACAATTAAGCACACAATATATCAAGCATGTAAAGATAAGACAAGTAATAGCATGCAAGATATAAACAAGAGACAAAGAGAGAGAGAGAGAGTGAGCAATCGCAAACACAAGGGATTTGTTTCGAGGTTCGAGCACACTTGCTCTACATCCCCGCCTTCGACACATGAAGGGTTTCCACTATGCTCGATCCCAATGGATCACTCCTCGGTGCCGCAACACCTACAAGCCCTCGGACTCCCTAGTCCCGTACACACCGCAAGCTCCCACAAGCTCGCTGAGGCCGCACCTCAAACAAGAAGTTCGCACCTGAACTCGAAACACCGCGGACACACACGTCCGCCTCCTCAAAGTACAAAGAAAGAAGTCTTTGGTGATCACAACACTTTGATCACCTAAAAATAATTTCACTACAACACTCCTATAGGATGAATAGCAATGGATAGCTCAAGTGTATGTGTGAGAAAAATAAGGATGAGATAGTGGAGGAAAACTCAAGAAATCTCTTTTTAACACTCTTGATAAACTCCCCTTTTGATTGGAAGTATTAGCTCTCAAATATGTGGAGAAAACCTGTTGAAAGGATAAGAAAAACTGGCTTGAAAACTCTCCCAAAATATTAATCAAAACAGCCCCCAAATGCCCCATTTTATAGAGTCTGGAAAACTAGCCGTTGGGGTCTGTCAGGCCTGTCGGTCGACCGCCTGGTCGACAGGCTAACGGTCATATTTCAGACCGTTGTGCCATCGGTCGACCGGTCAGTCGACCGAGCCAGGATACAGAGAGCAAGTCTCTCTGTTCGGTCGACCTTTCGGTCGGCCGGGGCCTTTCCAGAGAGCAGAGCTCTCTGGACGGTCGACCGGGTCGGTCGGCCGGCCCTCCTGCCAGAACTGGCGTGCACGTCGGTCGACCTTGACGGTCGGTCGACTTTAAGCTGCGGTCGATCGTCCCGGTCGACCGGCTGAAGCCAGGAAACATAGTTAAGGGATTAAAAACTTGGTCTTTTTGGTTGAAATAAAATCCCATAAAAACATAGAAAATCTACAAAAATAGTTTTAAAACTTTACTTTGATAAACAAACATGCTTGCACAAAATCAAGGCATGTTATAAATGATTTGGACTATTTTTGTAATATTAAAAAATTGGCTCAAATGAAAAATAGTATTTTTCCAAACTTGATTTTTCAAAACTTGTTTTTCCAAAACTTCACCAAATACAAAAACCAGATATTTAAACTCATTTGAAGCATAGAGTGTATGGATATGATCCACTACACAAACATGGTGAAATATCTATGTTTTTGAAATTTAGCTCTAAACATGATTTTTACAGTCTTTATCCAAAACCATGTTTTTCTAAAGGAAAACTCTTTTATGAAAACATTCTTAATCAAGAGTGTGTGAGTGTATAGTATACTTGAGCAATCCACCAACTATTCTATCCTTTACATTTTAACTAAAAATAAAATCTTCTAAAAACAAACCTAGACACAAGTCTTCATCTTCTTGAAGTCTTCACTTGAAGCCTTCTCATCTTCTTGACTTGGTCTAAACACGATCCAATGGCTCTTGGATCAAACCGTGCTAGCTCCAAAACTTGACTTTAAATCCTTTGTTGAAGCTATGCACCTACTAAGATCTTGATCATAAATCTGTCCCTAATTAAACACAAGATCATTAGTACTATAACTACATGAGTTGATCATCAACAAAACTAGAGTGATGGGCCTTCGGGCCAACATAACTCATCACAACCCAACTCAACAAACAAGTGCAAGCTACACTTAAACCATCAAAATAAAAATAATCATGGAGTAAAGTAATTTTAGCTTGTTAGAGAGTTAGGAAGTTAGAGTATTAGATCCATCATCATGAGTCATCAATGGCTCTTGCAAGAGCAAGGCCAAGTAGAGGCTATTAGATTCATGTGGATTATCAAATAAGAAGTTAGACTAGTTGGTGGTTAGTAGTTAGTTGCCATGAGAGAAAAATTAGCTACACGTGTAAAAGAGATTAGAGAGAAGAAAACAAAGATAAGGTAAGAGAGCACATTTCATAGATTGTCACCTTCTATTACAAGCACTCTTGCTTCCCTACGTGTACCACTCTCTCTCCCTATTACAAGATCTACAAGAAATGAAAAATACAAGGGAGGAAGAAGAACTACCCTAAACTAAACTATCCTAAACAATTTGAAAATGAAAACTACCCTAAACTCTGTATATCTTCTGCTCTGAAACCCTAGGGGAGTTTTATAGGCACCAGGGGAACGGGAACCTCTGGCCCGAAGCTAACCACACGCCGCGGCCATAGGGCCGCGAAAACACGGCAATAACCGCGTTTTCACGGCCATGTGATGGCCCCGCGCGCGGAAGCGCCGCGCGCTGTCCCGTCTGTCCCTTGTCAGGTTCTGGTCCTGGTTTCTTGTTTGCAGCCCTTGGTTTTGATAGAATCAGCCTCCTAAATCAATGGCTATCTTAATAGGTCTTTAATCACCAATTTAATGGTTTTTTGGGTCTTTTTCTTCATTGCACACCATGGACCTAGAATCAAGCAAGTAAAACTTTATTAGCAGAATTTAATACGAAATAAATGTGAAGATGTGATAAAAATTATGCAAAATTAGAGACTGATCGTCTCGCTATCTCACTACTCAATGATGTGTTCTTCTCTTGAAATTCTTAGTGCCTCAACTTGATCATAGGTAAAAACTTAATCTTGAGTTTAGAAAGTTTTAAGCAAAACAAATAAGATAGTTTGGAAAAGTTAACTCTTTTTCTTAAGAAATCATCTTGAATTGAATGTTAAATCATCAATATGAAATAAAATCAAGTTCAAGTGATGTTTTTAAAAGAAGTAAAAGCTTAGAAATCCAAACCCATCCTCATGTGCCTTCAAGAACACTTTCAAAGAAGAAAGGCTTAGTTTAGGCATGCATATGATTCCATTGGGTCTTTACATCAAAGCCATTCAAAAACAAGACGGGTTGAAGAGAGGGACGATAGTGAGCCCAGAAAATAAATTTAGCTACTCATAGAAGATGAAAAATAAGACATGTAAATAAAGCAAGACGTACGCGTGAATTGGAGTGGAAGAAGAGAAAGCTTGATCCTTTATTGATGTCACTTCAATCTTCAGATTACAATCACTCTATTCCTCTCTCTCACTGGTATTTAAACTGAACAACAAATTAGAAAATTGGGATATAACTTCTATACTATCTAACAAAGAGCCTAAACCTTAAAAACAAAGAGAAAAACTTAAACTAATTTTTTATTCCTTTTTCTCTGAAAAATACAGTATTTATAGGTAAAAATCAAACGGGGGAGGTAGTACGAAGATAGGGGAGCAAACGCTCCCCCAACAAATCCTAACAAGCCGCGGAAACGTGGCTTTAGCCGCGTTTCCGCGGCCATGGTGTAGCCAGGTGGGCACACCAGGTTGGTAGGTCTCGCTCCTTTTGTGACTCCCCTTTATCTCCTGCTAGTTTTCCCGTTTCAGCTTTCAGGATTTGATGAAACAGCCTTTGCTCTTTAGCTTTAACCACCTGATTTGAGAAAATTTATTTTAACCAGTTTTCAACCTCTTTGATTTGTCATGATCTGCCCTGATTTCCTAATTTCGAATTAATTTTGAATTAAATCAGAATTTGATGAGCTTTTGGGCTCGTTTCTCTTTCTTATCCTTTAGTAATGGGCCTACATTTTATAAAAAAAAATAGTACTTATTAATATGATTTATTTAGGTAATAAACATGGTAATGTGATAATATATATGCAATATATGTGACCGATCATACCACCTGTAAATAAACAAAATTTTTAAGATACCAATAGAAGATTTTTGATACCAATTAAAAATGAAAAATTGTAAGTTTAATACCAATTGAAATCAAATTGTACCAATTGAAAATATCTTGTAAATTTTTGATACCAATTGAAAGTAAAAATCAAATTTTTAGGTAAACACAACTCATTTTGTAATAAGGATACCAATTGAGAATGATAGCAATTTAAGATTATTGATACCAATATTGAAAATGTTAGCATATATCAAAACAAAGTATTTTTCATCATAAAGATTAGGAGTAAGATACCAATTGAAAATAAAACCGATTGAAAGATAAAACAAGAATATTTCTCCCCTTTTATGAAATACCAATAAAAATAATGCTTAAGCTTGTATAGAGTACCAATTGAAAAATAATTGTCATTATGAACTAAAGCAAGCTTAGCAAGAAATAATTTGTGCTTTAAGATGTAAGGATGTTGTAAAACAAGCAAAATCAAATCATATATATATGTATGAAAATAAATATACCAATTGAAATTGATACTAATTTAAATTTAAAGCATACATATATAAGAAACACAAATATGAGTATACAAAAATAAAATAACATAAAAATCATGTGTATAACTCATACCTACCACCCTTTCATGCACATGTTTAAATAGATTTTCAATTTTGAACATACAAGGCATGGTCGCCAATCCAATCGCCCTTTGATGGTAGGGGTTTTCAAAATTATGAGTTTGAAAATAGCTTAATATGTTTGATAACTCTACCAATAGAAGAATATGAACTAGTTTAAGATATTTTTTGAAATAACTAGTTATAGATTCTTCAAAATCATGAAACTAAAACATATATTTCATGAAGCATGCATTTTACTCAAAATTGACACTCAAGATATAAAGCTCATATAAAAGTCATGAAAAATGAGTAAACACAAATAATGTGAGTGTACAAGAATCATGTGAAAGGCAAAATCATGAAAATAGGCAATGAAACTCATATGAAATTTCTTTTATCAAAAATAAGAAATCATCGAAACTAAATACGTTTCATGGTATATGTATGTTTTGTTGAAACTAAGAGTATAGATACATATCCCAAAAATAAATGAGTCCATAAAAGAATTTTACATGAAAAGTAAATGACTCTAGGATAGACATGTATATCTATTAGTTTTAGACAAAATTAACATATACATGAAGTTAAACACATATTTATGAAAGCATGAACAAAAATAGGGAATATAAGTTAAAATGTAAGAATCATGAAAACTAGGCTATATAAGTACACTAATAGGTACAAATGAGCAACATAGTACAAACATATAATAATCAAATGTGGCTCACTAGTTGTACAAGTATTGACACTAATTTTAATGAAAACTACATCTAAACAAGTAATCAAAATATGAAGTGCAAAAATCAAACATGATCATTGATGCACATGCTTTAAATCTAGGATATACACAATAGCTAAACTAGAGTGAGAACACAAAATATGAATCCATATGAACATGAGTGTATCTCAAATGCTACATATGTATATCACAAGTCTAATTAACGTGGCATTTAATATAATGAACATGAAAAATTAAAATATGCTAAAAATCAATAATATTAAAGCATATAAACTAAATGGGAGTTGGAGATAGTTTCCAAAACCATTATAGCTAATCTCTAGATCTCCAAACCATAGTGGTCCTCCCACCAAATTTTCCTTAAAAGTGATGCATCTAAAATTGTCACTATTTAGCTCGGAATGCATCCACCATCAAGGCACCAACACCCTCACGTCAAGTGGGAGCCCACACCTACATCAAATACAATAAGGGTAGATTTTGGAACCCATACCTTATTGGGTCCATGGAGATTAGCACCTTTCCTAACCCAAACAAACTTGTTTGCAAAATTTGAAGTATTTAATATATCATAACAAAATTTTGCAAGATGGCCCTTACGTCCACAACGTGTACAAGTATACACATGAGCATACATGGAATCATGTGTGTGAGCATGATGAGCATGTGTATCTCGCGATTTTTGTGCATGTATATGAGGATCATGTTTCTTGCGAAACATGAATTCCAAACGTGTGTGGTTCATGGCACATTGGCTCAAAGTGGAGTCCAAACAATCAACACTTTCTTCAGCATATATATCACTTTTAATACTTGAAGACAAAGTAGAGAACCAACATGTTTATCAATGGAAGAAGAAGCAATAGGAACATGACAAACATGAGTATGAAAATCAAAAGAACAGTTTTCCTTTGAAACCAAATTCAATTCTTTTGAAACTAAAATAATTATATTTTTCAAAGAATTGTTCTCTTTTAAAACAATTTCATGTTTTGAAGACAAAGCTTTATTTTTCTTCACAACATCATCACAATCATTTTCATTTTTCAAAATTTCATTTCCTTTAAAAGAGGTCAAGTTGGGTTTCAATGAGTCCCTTTCACTTGAAATCTCAATCCTCTCTTGCAAAGCCATGTTAAGTTTTGAAATAAATCCTTATTTTCTTCTTTTAATTTAAAGTTTTTCTTTTTCAAAACTTTATATTTTGCTAGCAAGTTTTCAAAGACAATAGATAGTTCTTTATTTAATGCATCGACATCCATATGGTCATCACCTGAAGAAGTAGCACTATCATCTAGATGAGTTTTGAATGTACATTAATGGAGTTAATCCCTTGGATCATATAGCAAGTTTCGTCAGACTCATCTATCAAGGGTTCCTTCTCCACATAGTTTGTTGTCTGTAGCTCAGGAGGTCAATGTGTTCCACATTGCAAAAGCGGAATCACAATGAGAAACCCAAGATAAATATTATTTGCTAAGAGTGCGGCTAAGTGCCTTTAGGACTTGTGCATTGTCTTTTATATGCTTGTTATTACCAAGATAAGATTTCTTGATAGTAGCAAGGTAAACATGTATTCCTAGCGTTTTTAAATAGACACTCATTCTAAGCTTTCATATATCGATGTTGGAAACATAAAAAATGAGAGGGGCAAGGTGATCCATGAGTGTATAAATAATAAGTATGCAAATGCAAATCTAGATTAGCTAGCCAAGATCTCACTCCTAGGTGGTTAAATCTAATATCAGGAGCGTAGGCTCTGATACCAATTAAAAATACACCTAAAGGGGTGAATAGATGTATGGCTAATCTAATGACAAATGATGCAGAATTAAAAACTAATTGCAACACACCAAGCGTAACCAAAGAGTATAGTCGAATTTTCGGTGACGGGCTTTGAACTATCTCCTCTAAATTCCTCTAAATAAGAGTTGAGGTGCTATATGAAGCTCTCTTGGTTCAATACTAGTGAAGCACACAATCAATACCAAGCATATATATGATATGAACAATGTGATGCAATGCAAGATATAAGAGAGAGAGAGAGAGTTTAGAGATAGTGAATCAATCGCAAAC
Organism: Agave tequilana; assembly: GCA_038442645.1. NCBI lineage: Eukaryota > Viridiplantae > Streptophyta > Magnoliopsida > Asparagales > Asparagaceae > Agave > Agave tequilana. The sequence continues at coordinate 116,779 of JAVJIF010034217.1, read as the reverse complement.
ACCAAGATATGTTTCGAGGTTCAAGCCATTGCTCTACATCTCCGCCTTCACACGGAAGGATTTCCACTATGTGTCCACACAGGACCTCCCACACAGAGAACCTCCACTGACGATTTGGTAAATACAAATTAGAAGTACTCAACTCTTCTCTCCAACAAAATCACCTCTGCACAAGAGGCTAGGCACAACAATAATCACCTCACACAAGAGGGATAAGGCACTAAGACAAACAATAATCACCTCTTCACTAAGAGGGACAAGGCACAAAGACAAAACTCCACCACAATCATCTCTATACAAGAGGGATAACAACAAACCCAAAGCTCAACCTCCTCTACACTTAGAGGGATAGGCACAAACCAAAGCAAAGAGAAAGTTAAACCTTGGTGATCTCAAAGACCACAAACAACCTTGGTGATCACAAAGACCATAAACTAATTTTATTGAGAAAAACAAGATCGTATAAATAGGATAGAGATGATAGCTCAAGTGTGAGAAAACAAAGTGTTTGGAATGAAAATAACAAAGAAAAACACTTGGAAAAAACACCAAATAGGTATTGAAATCAAGATCAAAACAATCTCCCAAAGGCTCTCTTTTCTTTAAATTTTCGAACACTTTAAAACAAATAAAAATAAAACTTTGTAGCCCAAAAACTCTTTGAAATCTTGTTGTAAAAACATTAGGAAAGATAGAAAATTTAGCTTTCAAAAACCATGTAGAAAACAACGCAAGAGATGGGTATTTATACCCTCTCAAAAATTCTGCCTGTTGGCAGCAGGAAAAGGCAGAAATGCCCTTCCGATCGACTACCAGATCGACCGATCAACGATCATTTTCTGACCGTTGATCCTCTGGTCGACTGCCCGGTCGACCGGCCAAGCCTTCAGTCGACCGCCCGGTCAACCGGCCAGCACCCGAGAGTTAGGTGCTTTCAGTTGGTCGACCGCGTGGTCGACCGGCCTTTTAGGCTGGCCATGTGCTCATTTGCATGCACATCGGTCGACCGGTCCGGTTGACGTACTCCTGGTCCGGTCGACCGTCTGGTCGACCGCCAGTGAGTCTGGCTGAAATTCTAGGACTTGAAACTTAGGTTATTTAATACCAATTAAATCCCATAAAATTATATAAATTTTACAAAAATAAGCTCTTGTAAGATCTTTGAATAACAAATATGTGTGACCAAAAATCAACACATATTACAAACCATTTGAACTATTTTTGTGATATAGAAATTAGGCTTAAACACAAAATCGGTATTTTTCAAATTTTGGATTTTCAAAAGAAAAATCGTTTTCTCCAAAACTTGTATAAATACAAAAATATGATATTGAAATAAATTTGAAGCATATTGTATATGGATAGAATCCAATATACATATAAGATATATATCTATATTTTTGACATGAAATCCAAAATAGGTTAAACCGAAAACCAAACAAATTGAAACTTTTGTGTGTGTGTGTGTGTGAACTTAAACATATCAACTTTATCTACCTTTACACTAGATCTAAACACAATCTTAAACTAAACAAACTGAGGTCTTCTTGTAGAACTCCTTCTCCAAACCGATTCGATCCAAATGCGATCCAACGAGCTTGACTCCAACCGAGTGTTAGATGTGATCTTGACGCGCGAGCTCTTGAATCAACACATGTTTGCTCCCAAAATTCCTTTGTTGAAGCTAAACACCTACTAATATCTTGGCCAACAACTGAAACTATATAAATACAAGATTATTAGTAAACTATAAATACATGAGTTAATCATCATTAAAACTAGAGTGATGGGCCTTTGGGCCAACAATTTCAATAAATTCTAAAAAAATAAGTTCATGTAAATACAATAGGGCACATATATGTATGATTAAAAAAATCACAATATATTACAAACGTGTGAGCTATTTTTGAGGCAAAGAAAGTTATCCTTAAAATAAAAATCATAATTTTTTAAAACTAAACTTCTAAATGAAAATTTGATTTTCCAAAACTGTTATGAATACACAAACAAGTTATTGAGACTCAATTTAAGCTCAATGTGTATAGATAGGATCCAATACACATATAAAATAATATTGACTTATTTTTTTGTGAATTAAAATACGTTTCTTGAAAGAAAAATATATTTTCAAATACTAATTTGTAAATAAAAACTGGTTTTTTCAAAACTTTTAAAAATACAAAAACAAGTTGTTCAAACATATTTGAAGCTAAATAGTGTCTAGATACACAACGAAAATGATATGGTCTTGTTTTTGATGAAATATATTTTATAAACCAAAATACAAAATGTATACCGGTTAAACCGAAGCCAAACTTTTGTGTGTGTAAGCTTGAGCAATCAAAACTAATTTATTCTTTACAAGAGATCTAAACTCACAAAACTCTAGACAAGTCTTCTTATAGATCTTCTTCTCAAAGTAGACTTGATCCAAATTTGATTTTCCGAGTTAGACTCCATCTTGAGTGCTAGATATGTTCTATAAGCTTAAGCTCTTAAATCCCCAAGTGTTAGCTTCAAAGAAGCTAAATACTAAGATCTTTATCAATGTCTAAACTTAAACACAATAAGATCATTAGTATAATAACTACATGAGTTAGTCATCATCAAAATTAGAGTGATGGGCTTTTGGGCCAACAATCTCCCCCTTTCTGATGATAATGAATATCATGGAGTTATATATGTATGAATAGAGAAAAGCTTTGTAAAATCTCCCCTTAACTCATGCATAGCATAAAACATATAGATATTCAACGTAAGCTCATAGATACCAAACAAAATCATGAACAAGAATCATGAATATAAACACATATATGCAAATATAGAATACAATATGCATATATAAACTCTAAAATCATCTCCCCTTTTTTGTCAATTTGTAAAAAAAGGTACACAAAATAAAGTACATGTATATAGAGGAGACGTTAAGTTAACTCCCCTTGTATATAGATAATAAATATCAAAACAAAATTTGAAAACAAAATAAAATTTTAATTTTCTAATATACCATTTGTAAAAACAAAACAAGAATGCCAATTGAGAGGATAATACTTGTAAGATACCAATTATAAAACAAACATGGATACCAATTGGAAAACTGGAAATACCAATTAAAAATTGAAAAGAGTTTTGAAACAAACATAGATACCAATTTGCAAAATAATATTTATACCAATTGAAGATTTAAACATAATTGATTGAAGAAAAACAAGGATAAAGTTAAGAGTTAGATGGATGTTATCTGAATGAAGGTGTGTCTCTGTTTTTCGCAATATATCCACGATAGTAAGGGCTAAGCGGGTCAAATCTACAGGGAGGAATGTGATAGAAGCTTTTTAGTATTTTTGTCTTTGTTGATTTCTACTCTGTTTAAGAACTTAGAAAAGAAGAAAAAAGAAGGAAAGGATTGTGTTTGGATATAGAGAATTGTTTAATCTAAGAAAAGTTCACTGCTTACTAATAATCAACCACCATAACATGTTAATATTTAATAAATAAAATCTTCACTTTAAATCTAAGATGACAATCTACCACAGACATCAAGTAAGATACATAAAGATAGAAATAAGGCTATGATTGAAATAACACTAACAAAGATTTACATTAAAATATCAAGATTATTCATCAAGCATAAGATAAGAAAAAATATTAGAAAGTTCTAGCAAATCTAAACCCTATTTAAAATAACACTAATTAATGTTTAACATTAAAATATCAAGATATTCATCAATAATAGATTAAGAAAAATAATTTAAGAAGTGCTAACAAATAATTGACTTAGTTCCCATCCTCATATGCCTTCAAGATTATTCTAGGGTTAAGCATGTATATGATTCAACCGGGTTTAATTACTAAACTTAGATGTGATGATGATTATATATTAGCAAGAAATGAGAAAAATATCTAGCTACTCATGACTAAAATAAACAAAGAAAGCATGTAAAAGAAAGCATATAAAGAAAGAAAATAAAGAAAGCAATTAAATATCAATGAAAAGAAAACTGAAAAGAAGAACAAAAGAATCTTTATTGAAGCTGTCACTGTCAATTACAAGAGCTCCCTTCTTCTTTACAAATCTTTCTCTCCAACTAAAACTAGAAATTACAATAAAGAAGAAACTAAAGAAAAATCCTAAGTTAGATCCAAAGATTATTTCTGAGATACCCTCTACTCTGCCTCTAGGGTGATATTTATAAGGAAAATAGGTCCTACTAAAACTTGTACACGCAATCGCCACGCTAATCGCCAAGGGATAGCCACAGAAACGCGGCTTTTGCAGCGTTTTTGCGGCAAAATAGGGGAGTCTAGGCCTGTGTCTTGGTGCGTGGCTTCATCTCATCCATTCACCTGGAGATCTATCCTCTCAATCCTCATTTAAATTCTCGATTTTAAAATATCATCCTCTCCTAGATAACTTAGGAATCATGTTATCACCTAATCCAAGTTTAAATTTGAATTTTCTCTCTTTATCTTTGACTTGGAGCTCAAGCAACTTGATTTGAATTAATGTTCTCCTTTATCTCTAAATTAATATGGGGATTATCTCTTCTATCCTTCTCTTCCTTTTTATTTCAAATTGATTTAATTTGAAATAAAAATTTAGATAGGATAATTGGATAGATTAGAAGCTTGTTCTACTCTTAACTTCCTTTCTAAAATATCTACACACTATAAACAAAAAGAAGATTAAATAGCAAAATAAATAAAGAATGATCAAGGATAAATATGCAAATGTGATAATAAATATGTAAAATTGAGATGAAATCACATCCCCACACCTATCTTTTAATCGTCCTCGAGCAAAAAAAAAAAAAACTAAACTAACCTAACTCACTTTTGTAGGAATCACAATTGCACTTAGCGTGTGCAACAAGCTGTTAAACCTCTAGGTTACCCCCATATTTGAAACATTTTTTTAAAAATCAATAAATCTATGAGTCTTAGGATCACCAAATTATTCATTCTTATACTTAGTCTCTATTTGAAAATTTGTATTCAATCTAGGTAAGGATTTAAACTGTATTTCTCATTTAGTCTATTATTTTACTCTATGTCATATGCACCTTTGTGATCGTGAATTTTTGACTCGGGATTCTTCAACTCTAACTCTTATGCCGTATATTAATTTTTTTTTTTGAAAGAAGACTCAAAGTATAACTCTTATGCCCTCTAATTTTTTTGTGTAAGTATCACGACTTCTTGAGGCCCTAATACCTAACTAATTGATTATTAGATGTGCTAATACATATATTATATTTATTTATAATTTTTTTCCTCTACCTAATTAATTTCGTGTAAATACCAAGTCTTTCTTAGGCCAAAACACCTAGTTAATCAATAATTAAATTATTTATTTTTCACATATATATATATATTTTATAAGGCACAAGAGTCTTCGTTTTGAATCACAAGTGTGTAAGTGTATGAAATATAAATATTTCATCAAAATAAAAATCAAGACTAAATTACTTTTCCATTTTTTCTCCAAATCTTAGAAATAAAATAAATAATCTTATTTTGACCAAGTATTAAGAAATCCTAATTATGATTTTTTTATTCCTTAAAATTAACTTAATTACTTACAAAAATAAATCAAAATATTGTTTTCCTTTTCAAAAAGTTTTTTTAAAAGAAAAAAATTGCTAGTAAACCTACCTATTTTAATATGTTAGTAAACCCTCCCCACACCTATCTCATGCATTATCCTCAATGTATAAATGATTACATGTATACATAAAAAAGAAGAAAGGAAAGGAAAAATGTTACCTATATGTGGGGTTTCTTCCCTCGAGCTCGTTTTCCATCATCCAATGTGTCCTCTTTAGTGGTTAAATTAGAGAGGTCAATATTTTTATCATTTTATCTCTCATCCTCTCAAATTTGTCTTTTATTTTTCTCAGCCTCCTCCTTGTCGTCTTTCTATTTTCACTCCTCACATATTGATCATCGTTAAATATCTCAATATGAATATCAATATGATCAAATTCATCAAGCAATATAGGTTCATCATCCATAAAGGGATCCTTACAAATTTTAGCATTTATCTCGACATAAAACTTTTGAAATTCATCCTCAAATTTTGCTTGGAACTCAAGTTCCTCATCATCCTCAAATTGTTCTATATGATGTGTATGTGTAACCGTATCTTTTTGACTTGTGTTTTCGCGTGATTGATCATTGGTTGGCTCATCGAAAGTGAAGTACTTAAATCATTTTTTTCTTAAAGAGGACTCTAGACTTAAAATCCTCAACACGCGTCTTCTCACCTATGATCGCACTCATCCTTAAACAACTCATTAAGAAATAAAAGCTCATCAACTATGCATACATTCTCACAACATGATTCAACTTTCTCCTCCGGGGGGGTGCATATGTAACCAAATCATCTCTAAATAAGTCATCCAAACATAGAGAATCATCATCAAATTTGCACCATTATAACTTCCTCTATTGGTTCATCATCATTACAATCATCCTTACAATATGATTCAACTTGCTACTTACTAGATCTATATGTAGCTAAATGATCTCTGATTATTCTATCTAGAAACCTAGGATAGTCATCAAATCTGCACCTCAATAGGCTTTTCAGCATTGTTCAATTTTTTTGTTTCGTCAAGACGAATGTGATCTAGAATTGATATTTTTTGCCTAGGAGCAAGTTGAATAGAAAACGAATCTTCTTTTACCCACTAACTAACTCACTAGCTTGTCTATTAAGTTGGTTATCAAGCACTTTTGTACTTGTTTTAAAATTTTTTCTCTTATATTAGTTGTGAGTCCTTAACCTCAACTTATGAAAGTTGATGGGTCTTTTGATCTTGATCAAGAGTTTGATTGAAATGGGTTGATTTAGAAGAGCTTCTATCCTCTCGAGAGACTTTTCCAAGCTACTCTGATAGGATTCTAGTTTGACTTCTAATTTGTCTAATAGTCTACACATTTTCTTTTGCTCATAATCAAGTCCCCAAGAAAGAGATGTTGGTTCAGTATAGGACCAATTGGACTTAGTGTTAGTATTGGATTGGCCCATGCGGAGTCAAAATAATTTCAACCCCCTGAATTGAAATTTGAAGGTTAAGATTCGCTCGTAGGTCCTTGAAATATATGAAATTGATTTTGACCTAGTCCTAGCGGATACCCTATCGAAGGACACTGTTCCAAAGGATGGGATGGATTTTGGCCGTAATTGCACCAAATAAGTGGATAAGATGTAAAAGATGAGTGTGTGGGTTGAGTGTAATCGTTAAGTTCGGGAAAGAAGTTGGTAGATAGAAAGGTGGGTTTGGACTATAGAATGAATTATAAATAAATGAATTTGGATAGGCCATAGCCAGATTATATATATATATATATATATATATATATATATATATATATATATATATATATATATATATATATATATATATATATATATATATATATATATATATATATATATATATGAACCATTTCTTCATAACTTAGATGTAATTGGGTCTCTCGACCACACTTGCATACAAATTAATAAAAAATCACCAATCAAACAAAAAAAATGAAAAAAAAATCAACCAAGCCTATTCTAAGGTAGACTTAGACCTAGATGACTCCTAACTGTAGATTAATGCAGGAGGTATATTGCAGAATCATACACGAGTTAATCAGCAAAGTAGGTGGTAAGGTCAGTGGGAGGTATCCATGCCAAAGCAACGAGCCTAATTATGCCAAACCATTATTTTTTGAGGTTTCTCCTCTCAATCTCCTACCTAGTCACCGATTTGACAAGAGTCAAATTCTTATAACTTCATCCTTAGGTCAACTCCTAGTGAGTTCAAGTTATCTTAAGGCCAACGTCTATTCAAATTTTAAATTTAGGCTTAGGTAGTGAGTGAGAAGATGGTTTGTAGGCCAAGGGTTTTTTATGGGATTTGCTCTTAATTATTTTGGTGCAAGTGTGCAAGTAATAGATAATTTACACTCAAAGCAATTTTAATTCAATCAAAAGTGTTTCCTAATCTAGATGCAATTCTAGATGCAATGCAAACTCACCTTATCTCCAGCACTCTTCAATAATAATTGAAATTAAACAGAATTAGATGAATGCCTAGATGCAAGTCAAACCGTTTCAAGTTTTTTCAATCAATAGGTTATTGTTGTTTGTCAGAAACAGTATGCAAATAGGTCAACAGTAAATATAATAACTACAAAAGAAAGAATACTCTAAATCAACAACACTAGATGAAACCAGACACCCTAACTCACTGAAAAAATCGCATTTCCGTGGCAATCTGATGGATTCTGTTGTTCTATCTTCTTTGAAAATGTCTCTGAGATACTCCTGATCCTCTGTAATTGTTCAATCTGTGTAAAATATCCCTGCACACACACAAACAGAGAAGATAATTGTTGGAAAATAAAAAGTACCATTCCCTCCCCGGCAATGGCGCAAAAATTTGATTGTCGAAAAACAGAGATAAAGTTAAGAGTTAGAAGGTTGTTATCTGGATGAAAGCGTGTCTCTGTCTTTAGCAATATATCTGTGGTAGCAAAGTCTAGGCGGGTCGAATCCACAGGAAGGACGGCGATAGAAGCTTTTCGGTATTGTTGTCCTTGTTGATTTCTTCTCTGTTTAAGAACTTAGAAAAGAAGAAAATAGAAGAAAAATATTGTGTTTGGATATAGAGAATTGTTTTAATTTATGAAAAGTTCACTGCTTACTAATAATCAATCTATGATCGGTCGCTAATATTACACTTTCATTATCATATTTTCATACTTATTATAGAATAAACTCTGCTTTTTCCTAATTATTGTTTAATTTATTTGCAGGCCCATTACTAAAGGAGAGGGAAGAGAAACTAGCCCAAAAGCCCATCAAATTCTGATTTAAATCAGAATTAATTTGAAGTCAGTAAATCAGGGCAGATCAGGTCTGTTCAGATCGGTTGAAAATCAGTTAAAAACATATCTCTTCAAATCAATTGGTTAAAGCAAACGATCAATGGCCATTTCGTCACAATTTCGGAGATAAAACTAAAAATTCAACTGAAGATAAAGTCAGATCCCGAAACCAGACAACTCCACCCCTCAGCTGTGGCCACCGGCCACAGCGATGCCGCAGAAACGTGGCCTTTGCCGTGTTTTTATAGCATTGTTAGGGAGTTAGGGGGAGCGTTTACTCCCCCTATCTTCTTACGTCTATCCCCATTGGGTGTTGCCTATAAATACAGGGTTTTCCATAGACCAGAGAGAACGATGAAGCAAAGATAGATTTTAGGCCAGTTTTTCATTCTTTTTAGGGTAGGTTTTTATTTTCTTTTTATGTAATTTTTTTATTTCTTTATAAGCATAGGTTAGACTGAGATTCATTTAAGTAAGAGAGAGAGACTTATGTTGAGAGTGACACCGATGTAACCTCCTCCTTTCTTTCATCGTTTCTACAAGTAATCAAAGGTAATATCTTTATGCTTTTCTTATTTATATGTTCTTCTTCTATTCTCCCTTTTCTCTTTTAGTTTTGATGAATATCCAAGTGAACCTAGAAGCATCAGTATAGCCATGTTTGTGTGAGTGTCATCGATATTTCATGATGATGTTCTCCTCCTCAAGATTCTGTATCATTTCATTCTTATTCGTCTTGATGATGTAATGCGAATGGGGACTGAGCTCGATCTTATGGCTTATGCGTTGATCGCCTCCGAAGCAAGGTAAAACATGCAATGTTTTTAGGTAAGTAATCAACCAGAGGAGGTAAGTTTTTCTTTTAGGTTTTCTTTCTTCTCTTTAATTCTTTATTTTAGATTACCCTAATCTTCCAACCATCTTTATCACTCTTTTCAATTTCTTTGTATATAATCCATTTTCCATTTTCCCATCTTCTCAATCCCCCACTTTCTTCCTAACTTGATTGTAATTTATTTTCCTTTCCTTTTTAAGAACTAAAAGAAGATCTTTAACCATTCTTTGTAACCTAAAAGAGAACTTATTAAAAAGCTTCCATCGCCGCATAGCAACTTGCTATTGTGGTAGCATTGAGTACCTTGCACTCTTTATCCTTAAGTTCTGAAATTCTATATTTTGTGTGCAGGTCTAACCTCAATCAAATTTTGAAACATGCTAATATTTAATAAATAAAATCTTCACTTTAAATCTAACATGACAATCTACCACAAACATCAAGTAAAATACATAAGATAGATAGAAGGCTATTGAAATAATACTAATCAAGATTTAACATTAAAATATCAAGATTATTCATCAAGCATAAGATAAAAAAAAAATCATTAAAAAGTACTAGCAAATCTTAACCCTATTTGAAATAACACTAATTAAACTTTGACATTAACATATCAAGATGCTCATCAAGCATAGATTAAACAAAATAATTTAAGAAGTGCTAACAAATAATTGACCTAGTTCCCATCCTCATGTGCCTTCTAAGATTATTCTAGAGTTTAAGTATGCATATGATTCAACCGGGTTTAATTACTAAACTTAGGTGTGATGGTGGTGATATATTTGCAAGCAATGAGAAAAATATCTAGCTACTCATGGCTAAACTAAACTAAGAAAGCATGTAAAAAAAGCATATAAAAAAAGCAAATAAAGAAAGCAATTAAATATCAATGAAAACAAAATTGAAAAGAAGAACAAAAGAACCTTAATTGAAGTTGTCACCGTCGATTACAAGATCTTTCTCCTTCTTTACAAATCTTTCTCTCCAACTAAAACTAGAAATTACAATGGAGAAGAAATTAAAGAAAAATCCTAATTTAAATCCCAGGATTAGATCTGAGATACCCTCTGCTTGGCCTCTGTGGTGGAATTTATAGGGCAAATAGGAAGTAAAGTCCCACAAAACTTGTACACATAATCACCACGCCAATCACCAAAGGATAGCTGTGAAAACGCGGCTTTTACCGCGTTTTCATGACAAAACAGGAGAGTCTAGGCTTGTGTTTTGATGCGTGGCTTCATGTCGTCCATCTACCTGGAGATCTATCCTCTGAATCCTCATTTAAACACTGAATTCTAAAATATCATCCTTTTTTAGATAACTTAAGAATCTGGCTATCTCCTAATTCGAGTTTAAATTTGAATTTTCTCCCTTTATCTTTGACTTGAAGCTTAAGCAACCTGATTTGAATTGATGTTCTCCTTTATCTCTGAATTAGGATAGGGATTATCTCTTCTATCCTTTTCTTCCTTATTATTTTAAATTGATTTAATTTGAAATCCAAATTTAGATAGAATAATTGGATAGATTAGAAACTTCTTCTACTTTTACCTTCCTTTCTAAAATATCTACATACCATAGGCAAAAAGAGGGTTAACTAGAAAAATAAATAGAGAATGATCAAGGATAAATATGCAAATGTGACAATAAATGTACAAAAATGATGCAATCAATGATACCTTTGAATAGAAAGTGAAAGCCAGGGATACCAATTTTGAATTCTAAAAAATTTTAAAAATTAGATACCAATTGTGATAAATGATACCAATTGAAAATATGATTTACTAAAATATTTTTCTCAAAAAGTAGGGAATAAGATACCAATTAAAATCTATATCAAGAATTTTCTCCCTCGTTTTGAAACAATCACAAAACTAATGCATAAGTTTGAAAAGTGATGATATCAATTGAAGGTGATGTCAATTTATACATTAAAGTTTATTCAAAATCCATGCAAAAAAAAAAAAGATTATGCTAAACATAAATGAAACATTCATGAAACATGCACAATCAACTAAATTATATATGTATGTATGTCAATTGAAATACCAATCATAATAAAGTGCATACATATATAGATAAACAATAATGAGTATACAAAAATCAATTATCATGAGAATCATATGTATAACTTATTGAAATCACCAACCTACTTGCACAAGTCAAGAAATAGTCACTTAAGCAAAACAAGATATGATCACCCAACCAACCTCCCACTTAGGATAGATATTATCAAAAGTTAATAATTTGAAAATAGTTGAGAATGGTTGAAAACATTAAGAAAATGGAAATCAATAGATGTTAATTAAACAAATTTGAACATGGTAGAATTTTCAAAAAAAAAATTAAAAAAAGCTAGTTTAAGATAGCTTTGAAAACTAGTTCAAAATTTTCAAACATAAACCAATCATGTATATCTCATGAAACATGACAATTACACAAGAATTATCACTCAAAATCTATACAGCATATGCAAGGTCATGAATACAAAATCATGAGTAAATATAAAGTGAGTGCACAAGATTCATGTAAGTAACACCTTCATGAAGATGAAGCTCAATTTCATCAAAACTCATATGAATTTTTTTCATAAACATCAAAATACGAATCATGAAAAATTATATTTTCATCAAAAACTATTCAAGAATTCTCCATTGAAAATGTAAAAATAATTTTCAAGATATATGTCAGTTTTATAAAAACTAAATCATACATATATATCCAAACATGAAATGAGTACACATAGAATATATGGCACTCACAAATACAATTTGAATATCATATAGTTTTAACATAATTTACACATACATGAAGTAAAAATATTCTTATAGAGAATCAAGGCATGTACAAGTGCAATATCAAAACAAATTATTAAAATAAAAGACTACATGTACAAATGCATGAATCATCAAAACTAGGTCATATAAGTACAATAAGACATGCAATGAGTACACATAAGTAATGTAACATGTAATACGTAAGAATCAAATGTAACCCACGAATTATACATGTTACAAGTTTTAATAAAAATTGCATATAGACATGTAACCAAAACATGATTAGCATAAAAACACCAAAACATGGTTGAGAACCAAAATAATCATGGGTGTAAGTGCAAGGGTCATCAAAACTAGGATATATACACATACCTAAATAATATTTGAGAACGCAAAAGATATGAATCAATTTTGCACAAAATCATGAGTGTATCTCAAAGAGTATATATGTATATTACAAGTTCTAATAAGCAATGAATTTAAACAAGTAACCCTAAATATATGAAACATGATATGCTAAAATCATCCAATTTATAAGTATATATATAAACATGACATGGAGAATAGAGATAGTTACTAAATCAAAAGAACTAGTCTCCATTTCCCTAAAAACATTGTGGCCCTCGCACCAAAACTCCTTGATGGTGTTTGCATCTATACTTGTGTCCCTCAAGCCCAAATGCATCCACCAACAAGGTATCAAGTCTCTTACGTCTTGTGAGATCTCACTCCTACATCAAAAAATAGAAGTAGATTTTTGTACCCAAACTTTCTCGGGTCCATGAGGTTTAGTACCTCTTCTAACCCAAACATTCTTACTTGCAAAATTAGAAACATTTATTTTATCATAATTAAATTTTGCAAGGTGGCGTTTATGACCGCAATGTGTATATGTGCACACTCTAGTATATAAAGTGTTATGTGTGTGAACATAATGAACATGTGTATGCCATGGAGGGTGTGTATGCAGATGTGGAGCATATTTCTTGCGAAACATAAATTCTAACCTCTTATGGTCAATAACCCATTTGCTCAAAGTGGAGCCCAAATAATCGACACACTTCTTCAAAACACATTTATTCATTATCAATATTAGAAGAAGAAATGACATGAGCATGAGAAAATAAAATTCTTTCTTTTTGAATCAAAATATTTTTCAAAGAATATTTTTCTATAGAAATGCAATCAATTTCTTTGGAAATCAAAACAATCTTATTTTCAAAGAATTATTTTCTTTTAAAACAAAATCAAATCTTGAGGATAAAACATCATTTTCCTTCAAAACAACATTCAAATCATTTTTTTTTCAAAATCTCATTTTCATTCAAAATAAAATGAAGTTGAGCATTCAAAGATTCTCTTTCATTTGAAATCTCTACTTTCTCTTTCAAAACAAAATCTTTCAAAACAAAATCGAGCATTGAAAACAACATTTCATTTTCTTCAAAACCAAACTCTTATTTTTCAATAGTTTATATTTTGAAAGTAAATTCTCACAAAACTTGGAAAGCTCTTTATTCAACATGTGTGCATCTATACTATCATTATCATCATTAGATGTACTAGCACAATCATCAAGATGAGAACCAAAATTACCTCAAGGGAGTAATTTATTTAGGTTATGTAACAAGCTTGGTCAGACTCATCTTCACTAGGCTCTCTCAACATCATTTGAAACTTGTTTCTCAAGAGAGATCAATATGTTCCACACTATAAAAGAGGAATAACAATGAGAAATCACTGATAGATAAGTATTGCTAAGTGTTTACTTTAGTGCAATCATGGCTTGTGTATTAGCATCTAAATATTTGCCATTTTCAATATGATTTTTTAGTGGTGGCAAGATAAATATGTAATCATAAGGCTTTAAGATATGAACTCAATTTAAATTTTAACATGTCAATATTAGAAACATCAAACATAGGTGGAGTAAGATAATTCATGAGTGTGTGAAGCAAATATGAATGTGTAAAGAAAATATGTGATTAGCAAATATAGGATTACTCCTAGGTTGTTAAACTGAATATCAAGAGCACTAGCTTTGATACTAATTGAAAGTACAACTAGAAGGGGTGAATATGTGTAGTGCTAATCTAATGACAAATAATACAAAATTAAAACTTTTGCACTAAAAAAATTAGACACAAGTGATATCCAAAGGGTGAAGCCGAGTTTCAGGTAAAGGGATGTAGAACTTCTCCTCAAGATTCCTCTAGATTAAGAGTTGAGGTGCTTCAATAGCTTTCTTGAAATGATACAAGTATGAGCACACAAATAATATCAAGTATATATGAACAATAGTACCAATTCAAGATATAAAGAGAGTAGAGTTTAAAGAGAGATAACCAAACACAAACACAAAGATATGTTTCAGGTTCGAGCACCAAGCTCTACGTCCCCACCTTCACCGCGTGAAGGATTTCTACTATCTCCACTAAGAAACTCCACAAAGGATACAAACCTCAATCCTCTATACAAGAGGAGGCACAAATCCAAGGCACAAAGCCTAGACACAAATCAATCATCTTTACACAAAAGGGAAGGCACAAAGTCAAAGTACAAAGCAAAATAGTGGTTACAACACTTGGTGATCACAAAGATCACAAATAACACCTCTCACAATACCAAGATCTTGGAGGATAGATTTTATAATGAATAGCTCAAGGTTATGAGAAAACTAAGATTTTGAAGTGAAGCACAAAAGAAAACACTTGAGAAAACTTCTTGAATGATTTAGAAATTTTAAATTTGAAACTAAAAATTTTCAAAACTTGTTTTCTTTGATTTTCTAAAACTTTTGAAACCAGATAGAGATGTGGATTTTGAGCTCAAAAATTCTTTAAAAACTTTTCTTAAAAACTCTGTAGGATATAGGAAATATTGCTCTTCAAAAAACTTCTAGAAAATTAGGCCAAAAACTTATTTATATAGGCCAGAACAAAAACTAGCCGTTGACTCAAAACACAGGTCAGAGAGACTTGTTGGTCAACCAGGCGGTCGATCACTAACTGTCATATTTTTGATTGTTGGGGATTGTCGGTCGACCACTTAGTCGACCGATGAAACCCGAGAGTTCTACAGGAACCGATCGGCCGATCTCCTAACTCTTATGGGCTGTGCACATTGGTGCGCATTAGTCGACCGCTCAGTCGACCGACAAAACAAATGTGCTCTGCGATCGACCGGCTTAGCCTAAAACCACATAATATGTAATATTTAAACATCTTTTTAAATCTACATAAATTTCAAAATATTTCAATAAATTCTACAAAATAAGTTCCTATAAATACAATAGGGCATAAATATATGTGATCAAAAAATCACAACATATGACAAACAGGTGAACTATTTTTGAGGTATAAAAATTTATCCTTATAAAAATCATAATTTTTTTAAAACTAATCTTTTAAATGAAAATCCGATTTTTCTAATACTATTATGAATGCAAAAACAAGTTATTGAAACTCAATTTAAGCTCAATATGTATAGATAGGATCCAATACACATATAAAATAATATTGACTTGTTTTTGGTGAATTAAAATACATTTCTTGAAAGAAAAACATATTTTCAAATACTAAATTTGTAAATAAAAATCAAGGTTTTTAAAAACTTTCAAAAATACAAAAACATGTTGTTCAAACATATTTGAAGCTAAATAGTGTATGGATACACAGCCAAAATGATATGAACTTGTTTTGATGAAATACATTTTTTAAACCAAAACATAAAATGTAAACGGTTGAACCGAAAGCAAACTTCTGTGTGTGTAACTTCAGCAATCAAAACTAATCTATTCTTTACAAGAGATCTAAACTCAGAAACTCTTGACAAGTCATCTTGTAAATCTTCTTCTCCAAGTAGACTTGATACAAACTTGATTCTCCGAGCTAGACTCCTTCTTGAGTACTAGATATATTCTATAAGTTTGAGCTCTTGAATCTCCAAGTATTAGCTTCAAAGAAGCTATACACAAACTAAGATTTTGATCAACATTTGAAACTTAAATACAACAAGATCATTAGTAATATAACTACATGAGTTAGTCATCATCAAAACTAGAGTGATGGACTTTTAGGCCAATAGATCGGCGATATAATATCCGCATAATCGCATTGAAGGAGAATCGAGGAGTCTTTCTTCTGATGTCGGCTGCTTCCTTGGGGTCGTTGGGCAAGATGTCGTATAAGACGAAATCAATGAATGAGAATTGGTAATGTCTAAGTTCCTGACCTATTGAAGTCTTCAGAACTTTTTTGACTTGAAGGTCTCTTCTTGGAGTTTTACTTTCTTCGAAGACGAATTTTGGACAGTACAAGTCATGGTTGTAGATGAGTACTTTCACTATGACTCAGGCTGGAGGGGCCAATGAACCAGCGAGAGGCGCCAATGCATCTGCATACGCATTTTGCTGACGTGGTACATGATCAATGTAGAAGCTTTTAAACTTCTCCGCCATGTCAATGGTTGCGCGTTATGATAGGGCACCAAGTCTTCACATCGAACTTCATACTCCCTACAAATCTGGTTGATGATGAGCTTTGAATCACCGTATGCTTCAAAATTTTTGACTCTAATCTCTTCAACAAGTTGCATCCTGATCAAAAGAGCATTGTATTCCACAACATTGTTAGAACACAGCTCGGTTAATGAGAATGCATGAGAGATCACGTAGTTTTGTGGAGATAAGAGCACTACCCCCACTCCAGCTATAATATTTTCTTTAGGACCTATCCTTGATGCTCCGTCGAAGAATAATTGCCAGACTTGCTATTCAAAAGATGTTTGGGTCATGTTGACTTTAGCGATCTCATCTGGGAGATCTGAAATCAACTAGAGGGGGGTGAATAGGTGATAATGCTAATCTAATGAACTAAATGTGGAATTTAAAACTAATTGCAACAACACACAAGCAAGTATATGATATAGCAATATGAATCAATGCACAAAGTAAAGAGAGAAAGAGAGTAAGAGTCAATAGATCAAGCGCAAACAACAAGATTTATTTCGAGGTTCGAGCACCCAGCTCTACATCCCCGCCTTCACCCAGAAGGATTTCGAATCCACTAGCTTGTCCACAAAGGACTCCCACACAGGGAACCTCCACCAAGGATTTTGGGCAATACAATAATTAGGAGTACCCAACTCCTCTCTTTACAACCACAACCTCTCACTAGAGGCAAAGTACCAAGCCAACCAAAATAATCACCTCACAACTTGAGGGATAAGCACAAAGCTACACAAGGATCACCTCACAACTAAAGGGATGCAACCCACTTGCACAACCTCCTCAACACTATGAGGGAAAGGCACAAAGCCAAGCAAGAATAGGGTTTACAACTTGGTGATCAAAAGATCACAAACCAATCTCTTTTTCCCACAAACACAAAGACCCTATAGATAGGATAGAATGAAGCTCAAGTGTGGAAAACTAAAGGAATGGAAAACAAATACTCAACGAAAATCTTTGGGAAAACTGAAATCAAGATAAAGAAGTTGAATCAAAAACTCATTTCCAAAAACACTTTTCTTTGATTTTCCAAACCCTAGAAAAACACCAAATAGATTGTAAAGATTTGAGCCCAAAAACTTCTTTTTGATTGCTGTAAAAATACTGGTAAGATCAGAAATTTTGCTCTCTAAAAACTAGTTAAAAACTATTAAGAGAAAACCCAATTTATAGCTTCTTCAAAGAACTAGCCGTTGCAGCCAAAAATGGTCAGATTTGACCATCCGGTCGACTGGCCGGTCGACCGGCCAACGGTCAATTTTTGACCGTTAGCAGCTACCGGTCGACCGCCCGGTCGACCGTGCCCTGAACCAGAGAGCAACAGCTCTCTGGCCGGTCGACCGCCCGGTCGACCAGAGCAAACCCGAGAGTGGGTTGCTCACAGTCGGTCGACCGCTCGGTCGACCGGCTCAATGGGCGGCTGCGTGCACGTATCTGTGCACGTCTGGTCGACCCGCTCCTGGTCCGGTCGACCGTGCGGTCGACCGCCAGAGCCTGGCAGCTCAGTTAAAGGGTGAAAAACTTCGGTTTTTATGGCTTAAAATTCCCATAAAATCTCTAAAATTCCAAAAAAATAGTTTTATCATTATACCTTGAATAAAAACTTGTGTTAAAAATTCAACACAAATTTCAAACATTTTGAACCATTTTTGTGTTAAGGAAATATTGCCGAAAACAAAACTTGTATTTTTCCAAACTTGAATTTTCAAATGAACATCCGATTTTTCTAAAACTTATCCAAATACAAAAACATGATACTTAAGCATTTTAAGCATGTTGCATATGGACATAGGTCCAACATACATGAAACATATACATATCATAGTTTTTGACTTTATTTCCAAAAATATGTTTTGTTAAAACACAAAACCTAAAACACATGAATAGTGATTGGGCACTAATGTTGCATATTTAATGTCACATTTCCATACTTATTTTAGAATAAAAGCCTGCATTGTCCTAATTATTTGTTTGATTTATTTGCAGGCCCAATCCTTAAGGAGAAGAAGAGAAATGAGCCCAAAAGCCCACCAGAATTCTGAATTACATCAGAGTTAATTCGCACACATACAATCATGGCAAAATCAAGAGGTTGAAACCGGTTGAGAAGAATCCTCTCAGAATCGATTGGTTAAAGCCAAGAATCCAAGACCATTTCGTCAGAATCCGGAGCTCAAACGAAGAAACCAACAAAGGATAAAGTCAGAAGAAACTCCAGGATGACCCACCAACAGGGTGTGGCCATGGCCGCGGAAACGCGGCTTGGGCCGCGTTTCCGCGGCTTTGTTGGGGAGTTAGGGGAGCGTTTGCTCCCCCGATCTCCCCGGGATCCTGATTACTTGGTATTTGCCCTATAAAAGGCCATGCTCTGTGCTGAAAAGGGAGGCCAATGCATATTAGGATTTAGCTTAGTTTTCATTTCTTAGTTTAGATTTTTAGTCTTTCTTTTATGTAATTTGTATGTAACTTAGGGTAGAAGAAGATTCATGTAAGTAAGAGAGAGGGGCTGATGTTGAGAGTGACACCGACGATGTACCCTACTCCTTTCTTTCATTGTCTCAGCAAGTAATAAAGGTAAATGCTTTGTTTGTTTTCTATTCTGCTTTACTTTACATTTGTTTTGCTTTCCTCTTCCTCTTCTACTTTACTTGGTTGTATTTGTTGAGTGTACAAGTGAATTCCAAAGCAAGTATAACTAAGCTACGTGAGAGCCAGCGATAGTTCATGAAGACGTTCTCCTCTTCCAAGATCCGCATCACTTCGTTCTTCTTATACTTGACGATATAATGTGCACGGGGACCGAGCTCGAGTTTATGATCTATGCGTTGAACGCCTCCAAAGCAAAAAGGTAGAACTTGCAAAAAGGTTTCCAAGTAAGTCATCAATCAACCTAGGTAAGTATTTCTACACTTTTCTTTCTTTCTTTTCTTTTACTTCTTTAGTATAGATCACCAACCATCTTCTCCAACTCTTTCTTCTCCACTTCATTGTACATAGTCGCTTTTATTGTTTTCTGATTTTTCACCTTCTTCATCTTTCATTCTCCTTTAACATAGCATAATTCTTTCACTTTTTCTTAACTTAAAAACAGAGAAGAACCTTCGCTTTTATTCTTAACGATTTCAATAAAGAACCGTAAAGCTTCCATCGCAAACCCTCCTTGTGGATCACGACCCGCATAACCACTTGCTATAGCGGAAGAATTGAGCACTTGCACATTTTCTTTCTTAAGTTCTATAATCTCATATTTTGTGTGCAGGTTTGGCCTCAATCAAATTTTGGCGCCGTTGCCGGGGAGGGTAACATGTTTTTTATTGAAATCTGAATTTTTATTGCAAATTTTTTAGAACTAAACGAATTTTCTTCTCTGTTGCAGGTTACAGGGCAAGCAAAGTAGGAAAATAAGTTTGCAGTGACATACAAGTGGTATTGGGCCTCTGCTCTAGAAAGCAGAGACCCATTGCCCTCTGAATTGCCGCGTTTCCACGGCAAAAGCCGCGGATCCGCGGCAATAAAGAGCTGACTACTAACAGGTTTTTGCAGGGCTGCTAGCTTTGCAAATTCTAGTTTGCTGCAATTATTTATTTCTTATATGCCATCCCAAAACCTGCTAATAATCAATAGTAAAAAGTTTGTTGCAAAAGTTAAAAATTGATTAGACGTTTGCATTTTAGGCACGTGTCTTTTCAATTCATTTATTTTTTTTACTGTTGAAGAGTGCTGGAGCAAGGTACGTCTGCATTGCATGTAGCATAGGACTCACTTCTTGGTTGATTTATATCGCTTTGAGTGAATCTTACATATCTTGTACACTTGCACAAATTGATCTTAAGGGCACTAACCCATTAACAAGATAAGGTGGGGATTTGATCACCCTTCCTTAGCCCAAAAAATCACATTTCAAGCACTCATTAACCCAAGCCTAACTAAAATTGAGTAGACGTTGGCCCTAGGGACATCTCGGACTCAATTAGGAGATTATCCTAAGGGGGAAAAATGTTGGAATCTAACTCCTGCAAAATCAGTGTCTAGGAAAGGTATTGAGGGCCGAAAGCCCGAAGGTTGGTGGTTATTTAATTAAGGAACGTCTTTGACGGAAAACCTCCCACCAACCTTGCCCTGACCTAGCTGATTAGCTTGTGGTTAAAGTCTACATTAGACCTTCCGTGGACAGTCTAACCAGTTAGGAGTCGTCTAGGTCCTAAGTCTACCCTAACTTAGGCTAGAATTTTTTCTTTTTTGTTTGTTTATTTGTTTGTTTTTCTTTATTTGTATTCTATTGTGTGATATGGACCATAATAATAATTTTTTCAACTACAATAATAATCCATATTACACACCGACTTCATTTTCGGATATTACCAACCCGGCATATCATAACTTTGACCAACCTAGTGTGCCGGATTGGTCTTATCCGAATCAATATGACCCATACCCCCCATCTAATAACAATAATTTCCATAATGATTTCAACTCTTCACCGAGTCAGTGGGGATTCACCTCCCCCGAGCATAATTTCCAACCAACTTATCCTTCTTCTCCACCTAGTCCACAATATTTTCAAGAGTCATACTCAGTTCCGCCCGTCCAAAATAGGAAACCATCAATTTTGGAAATGAGTATGCGTGAGTCCAAACACAAATCCAAAAATCTGATGGACTCACAATTTCACTACCACTTCCAAGACAATTCTTCATCTTTTCATCACAACAATGAACCTATCAACTATGAAAAGATGCTTGAATCCATGACTCAGGCTCAAAACACTCGTAATCGTGACATAGATATGATGGTCGAATCTCTACGTTCTCACCGTTGGACCAGTTCTGAAGTCACTAACCATTCTGTTAGAGCCGAAGAGTCATGTAGTTTTGGAAATTAAGATTCCATTTCAGAACAACCATTTGAACTTGCCCAAACTCCAAATTTTGAAAAAGATATTGACAGTTTAGCAAGTTTTCCTCTTCCTGAAATAGAACTTGAAAATGAATATGATCCTGAACCTCAACTTAGTGATTCAATTCTACTTCCTGATTCGATTATGACTCCGGTATCTTCACCTGATTTCGTTCTTTTCCCAGAGTCAACACTGGATCCTGTACCAATTCATAATGAAATTGAATCACCCATCTTTGAGGATCATATTGAACTTGACCAATTATACACTTTTGAAGATCCTATTGACAAATTGGCAAGTTCTCAATTTTTTGATATTGAACTCAATGAGATATGTGACCCAGATTCTCAAATATGTGATCCAGTTCAACTTTCTGAATCAATACTGACTCCTGTTTTGTTACCGGACTTGAGTAATATGTTAGAGTCAGTTTTGATTCCCCCACCTATCATTTTTGAACTTGACTCACCAACATTAAGTCACATTCCATTGTTCGAAAATACATATGGACTAGAGTTTCAATTTCTTGACTGGGACCCACTTCCTGAACCTATTCCGACTCCTGAACCTTTACTTGACTTAAGTCACCTTCCTGAGTCGGTATTAGTTCCTGTCCTTCCTGAGTCCAAGTCAATCATTCTATCATTTCATACTCCTTTCTGGGACGAGGTGGTTGACAAATTTGACTCCGAAATTAGTTATGGAATTTGAAATTAGATGGGGTTAAATACTTAATAAAAATCCTTAATGGACACATCTTTTTAGTGGTTATATTAGAGAAACTTCTGGTGGGTTCCTCCGAGACCCAAGAAAAGTTGATTGGGCCGCGTTTCGTGGACCAATTATACCACCACCAGAACCACCACCTTAAGGTAACATTTCCTTCCCTGTCGTCTTTTTCATGCATCTATGCATTAATTCATACATTGAGGACAATGCATGAGATAGGTGTGGGGGAGGGTCTAACATAACTTTTCTTTTTCTTTAAAATTAAAAAAAATTTAAGATTAACATTTTTCTTTACTTTTAAAAACTTTTTGAAAAATAGAAACAATATTTTGACTTAGTTTTGTAAGAAATTAAGTTAATTTTAAGGAATAGGAAAATTCAAATTAGGATTTCTTATACTTGGTCAAAATAAGATTATTTGTTTGATTTATAGAGTTAGGAAGATAATTTGTCAAAGTAATTTAGTCTTGATCTTTACCTTGATGAAATATGCACACTTCATACACTTACACACTTAGGGTTCAAAAACAAAGATTCTTATGCCTTATAAAAAAAAGAAAAAAAAACAAGTCTAATTATTGATTAGCTAGGTGCTTTGGCCTAAGCAAGCCTTAGTATTTATGCGAAAGATGATTAGATAAGTTTGAAAAGAAAAATCCTCTGGGGGTATTTGTGCCTAATAAAGCATAAGTATTCACGCCTAAAAGAGGTTCATATAATAAAATCCTTAGTTTTGTGGCCTGGTTTGCTCGAGTCCTTAAGTCCTTGGAGGTGTTTTCTCACCTGGTGCCCTAAGACCGTTTGGTTTGGGAGCATCGATTAAAGGCTCGTTACATGGGCAGATTAGAAAGCCTAATAGAACTAAGGAATAATACCACAAAAAAAAAGTAAGTATATATATAAATAAATAAGGCATAAGAGTTAGAGTAAATGAACCCTAAGTCAAAATTTTCACAGTCACAAGGTGCATATGACTTAGGGTAAAGTAATAGACTAGATGAGAAGTACAATTTGACTCCTTACTTTGATTGATAATAGATTTTTGAATAGAGACTGAGTTTAGGAATGAAAAATTCAGTTTTCCTATAACTTATAGATTGCTTAGATCTTACAATCATATTTCAATATTTTTCTCTTTCAAAATGCTTTTCGAAAATACTAACTCTTTATTTCTCTTTCTTTATGGATTTTGTGGGTGCAATCCGTTGAAACCCTCACGAGACAAAACTCGTCCTCTAGGGGAAACCTAGAGGTTTAACAGCTTGTTGCACATGCTCAGTGCAATCGCGCGACCTGCGAAAGTGGTCTAATAATCCTTAGTATAGTTTAGTTGTTTTCCTCGAGGACGAGCAAAAGATAGGTATGGGGGTGTGATTGGGCACTAATGTTGCATATTTAATGTCACATTTCCATACTTATTTTAGAATAAAAGCTGCATTGTCCTAATTATTTGTTTGATTTATTTGCAGGCCCAATCCTTAAGGAGATGAAAAGAATGAGCACAAAAGCCCCCAGAATTCTGAATTAAATCAGAGTTAATTCGCACACATACAATCAGGGCAAAATTAAGAGGTTGAAACCGGTTGAGAAGAATCCTCTCAGAATCGATCGGTTAAAGCCAAGAATCCAAGGTCATTTCGTCAGAATCCGGAGCTCAAACGAAGAAACCAACAAAGGATAAAGTCAGAAGAAACTCCCAGGATGACCCACCAACAGGGTGTGGCCATCTGGCCACACCCTGGCCGCGGAAACACGGCTTGGGCCGCGTTTCCGCGGCTTTGTTGGGGAGTTAGGGGAGCGTTTGCTCCCCCGATCTCCCCGGGATCCTGATTACTGGGTATTTGCCCTATAAAAGGCCATGCTTTGTGCTGAAAAGGGAGGCCAATGCATATTAGGATTTAGCTTAGTTTTCATTTCTTAGTTTAGGTTTTTAGTCTTTCTTTTTATGTAATTTGTATGTAACTTAGGGTAGAAGAAGATTCATATAAGTAAGAGAGAGGGGCTGATGTTAGAGTGACACCGACGATGTACCTACTCATTTCTTTCATTGTCTCAGCAAGTAATAAAGGTAAATGCTTTGTTTGTTTTCTATTCTGCTTTACTTTACATTTGTTTTGCTTTCCTCTTCCTCTTCTACTTTACCTTGGTTGTATTTGTTGAGTGTACAAGTGAATTCCTAAGCAAGTATAACTAAGCTACGTGAGAGCCAGCGATAGTTCATGAAGACGTTCTCCTCTTCCAAGATCCGCATCATTTCGTTCTTCTTATGCTTGACGATATAATGTGCACGGGGACCGAGCTCGAGTTTATGATCTATGCGTTGAACGCCTCCGAAGCAAAAGGGTAGAACTTGCAAAAAGGTTTCCAAGTAAGTCATCAATCAACCTAGGTAAGTATTTCTACACTTTTCTTTCTTTCTTTTCTTTTACTTCTTTAGTATAGATCACCAACCATCTTCTCCAACTCTTTCTTCTCCACTTCATTGTACATAGTCGCTTTTATTGTTTTCTGATTTTCCACCTTCTTCATCTTTCATTCTCCTCTAACATAACATAATTCTTTCACTTTTTCTTAACTTAAAAACAGAGAAGAACCTTCGCTTTTATTCTTAACGATTTCAATAAAGAACCGTAAAGCTTCCATCGCAAACCCTCCTTGTGGATCACGACCCGCATAGCCACTTGCTATAGCGGAAGAATTGAGCACTTGCACATTTCCTTTCTTAAGTTCTATAATCTCATATTTTGTGTGCAGGTTTGGCCTCAATCAAATAGGTATATCAAATTAAGTTTGTCTAAGATATGAAGCATACATGTATATAGAACATATCTAATATACATAAACACATGTAAACTTATTTTGATACTTATCTATTCATGAAAATCAAGTTCGGTTAAACCAATCAAACCGAAAACAAAAATCAAAACATGAAACATGTGTGTGTTGTGAACTTGAGCATATCATACTATTCTAATCTTTACACATGGATCTAAAACAAACTAAAAACTATGGTACCGATGTCTTCTTGTAGAGCGCTGTCTCCAAGCCGACTCGATCCAAAACTCCGTGATTCACCGAGCTAGACTCCAGCGAGTGCTATGTAAGATCTTGATGCTCGGGCTCTGGAATCACCATGTGAAAGCTTCCAAACCGTCTTGTTGAAGCTAATCACCAACTAATATCTTGAGTAATGATCTGAAACTACACATCACAAGCTTATTAGTACACATAACTACATGAGTTAATCATCATCAAAACTAGAGTGGAAGGCCTCTGGGCCAACAATCTCCCCCTTTTTGATGATGACAAAACTCATGGAGTTATATATGCATGGATTAAAGTTAAGCTTCAAAGAAGCTCCCCCTTAACTCATGCATAGAAGAAAACAACAAATATATGCAATGAATATAAAACATGAGAATGTATAGATATGCATAAAACTATGAAATGCATACAAACAGGCTCTTGATACCAATAGATATTGATAAAACAATAAAATGTATAAAACATGCTCTTGATACCAAATGAAAGGTAAAACAAATTATTTCTTCTTTTTCTTAATTTCATAAACATGTTCTCTTTAAAGAATGCTTTTCATACCAAAATTACATAATGCTCTTGATACCAATAAACCAAAAATTACCAAATGAAGGCTCTTGATACCAAACATTACATAATGCTCTTGATACAAATAATAAAATATGTTCTCAATATCAAACATGAAACAAAGATCATGCATAAATCATGCATATAAACTCAAATTCTTCTCCCCCTTTTTGTCAATCATCAACAAAGGGGTAAACGACAAACCAATAAAAAATTATTCTTCTCCCCCTTTTTGTTCAAAACAAAGAATCAATAAAGGGTGACATCAAACAAATCAATAATAAGAATATGAAGGCAATGTAAATCAAAACATTTTTATATCAATATGAAAACATATACCAATTGATAGTAAAAATAAAATCTTGATACCAATTGATAAGTAAACAACTAACATACCAATTGTAAATAAACAATCTTTTTCTATCATAAAGTATGGGAGTGAAAATCAAATACCAATTGAAAGATGAAATACAAGTTTTCTCCCCCTTTATGAAACACCAACTAAAACAATGATCAAAAAATTTTTATTTTTCATAAGCTTATGCATTGTTATTAAAATATCAATTGAAACATGATAGGCATTAAAACCCAAGCTTATCAAACTCAAAATTTGTGCTTGAAAAATATAGAGATATAGTACGCACAAATAAAACATCTATATGTATGAAAAATTTGATACCAATCGAAATTGATACTCTTTGAAATGTAAGCATACATACATAAAAATATATGAGTATACAAGAAATGTCAATATTGATACCAATTGAAAGATTCCAATGATACCAAATGAAACAACAATAATATCAAGTGTATATCTCATATTTCTATCCTCCCAACTCATGCTCAAGTTTAAAATGATTTTCACTATAAAGCAAACATGTGCATGGTCTCCCATCCAACCGCCCTTAGAAGGTAGGGTTTTCAAAAATAGGTTTGAAAAAATATAGTATGTTTAAAAACTCTACCAAAACGAAGAATACGAACTAGTTAAATGAAAAAACTTCTAAACTAGTACGAAATCCTTCAAGCAAGGAATAAAATAAAATTATATTTCATAAAATACATGTAAATCACATGGCACTAAACACTCGAAGTTCATAAAGCCCATACATACTCATGAAAACATAATCATGAGAAACATTTAAATGAAGTGAGTGTACAAGTGTTATGTGACACAAATAATCATGAAAATAGACATTCAAGCTCAATATTCCTCAAAACATGAAAATCATCAAAACTCGATTTCTTCAAGGCATATGTATGTCAAGTATAAACTAAAGTATACATACATATTCAAAACATAACGAGTCCATAAATGTATATGCATTAAGGCACGTGGCTCAAAGGATGTATATGTATAATCAATAGTTTAGACAATGGACATATACATGAAGTGAAAACACATGATCATAAAACATGTCCAAAAATGGGAATACAAGTCAAATGAATGAATCATCAAAACTAGACTATACTAGCACATCTAATGGGTACAAATAAGCGTTCAAGATCAAACATATAAAAATTTATTTGTGGCCCACTATATGTCCAAGTATAAATCCTAGTCTTAATGAAAACTAACATTTAAACATATATTCAAATCATGAAGCATCAAAAATAAATCATAAATCAACATGATATGATCATTATGTAAATCCACATGCTATTAGAACTATGATATACATAATAGCTAAACATATGCGAGAACACAAAGAATGATCCTTATTAAGCATGGGTGATCTCAAAAGCTATACATGCATGTCAATGGTCTAATAATCATGGCATTGTCATAATAATCAATAAACAACAAAACATACTATAAACAATGAACATGAAAAGCATGTAAATATAAACGGGAGTTAGAGATTGATACCAAAACCGATGAGGGCACCTCTCTAGTTCTCCAAACCAAGGTGGTCCTCCCACCAAATCTTCCCTTGAAAGTGATGCATCCAAATGGTCATCATGAAGCTTGGAACGCATCCACTCCAAGGTACCGCTACTCTCACGTCATGTGAGAGCCCACACCTACATCAAATACAATAGGGGTGGTCTTTGGTACCTATTTCCTTTTGGGTCTATAGGGGTTAGAATCTTTCCTAACCCAAACAAAATTATTTGCTAAATTTTCATCATGTATTCTATCATAGCAAAATCTAGCAAGGTGGCCCTTACGTCCACAATGTGTACAAAGGTACACATGAGCATACAAAGTGTGATGGGTGTGTACGTGAGGAGCATGTGTATGCCGTGGAGGGTGTACATGCAAAGATGGAACTTGTTTCTTTCGAACCAAGGATTCCAAGCGTGTATGATTCAAAGCAGATTGGCTCAAAGTGGAGCCCAAACAATCAACACTTTTCTTCAAAACATTTATATCATTTTCAATACTAGAAGATAAAATGGAGCATGCAACAGATGTGCTTGGTGAAACTACACTAGCATGGCAAACATGTGAGTCTATATCAATTTTAAAGATTCATTTTTCTTTAAAACTAAATCTAATTCTTTTGTGATGAAATCAATTTCATTTTTCAAAGAATGATTATCTTTTAAAATAAAATCTAATTTTGAAGATAAAACTTCATTGTTTTTCAAAACATCATCACAATTATTTTTACTTTTCAAAAATTCATTTTCCTTTAGGGTAAGGTCCAGTTGAGATTTAAGTGAGTCACGTTCACTTGCAATCTCTTCCTTCTCTTGCAAAATCAATTCAAAACTTGAACACAAATCCTTATATTCTTCTTTTAGTTCAAATTTTCTTTTTTCAAAAGGTCATGTTTTTCCAAAAAAATTTCAAGCTTTGTAGCATGTTCTATTTAAGGTTGTACTTCTAAACACCCATAGCAATAGGAACTAGAGCTATCATCTAGTTGAGATTCCGATTGTACTACAAGGGAGTCATTCCCTTGGACATGAGGCAATGCTCGTCGGACTTGTCTCTTCTAGATCTCCTCATCTTATCGATAATCTTTGGTAACTCGGGAGAAGTCAAAATGCTCCAAACTGCAAAAGTCGAATCATAGTGAGCAAACACATATAAAAGATCTTTATCAAGATGCTCTAAGTGTCTTAAGGGCTAGTGCATTGGCCTTTCTATGCTTGCTATCATTAGGGAGTAAGAATCAATGCACAAAGTAAAGAGAGAGAGGGAGTAAGAGTCAATGGATCAAGCGCAAACAACAAGATTTGTTTCGAGGTCGAGCACCCAGCTCTACATCCCCGCCTTCACCCAGAAGGATTTCGAATCCACTAGCTTGTCCACAAAGGACTCCCACACAGGGAACCTCCACCGAGGATTTGGGGCAATACAATAACTAGGAGTACCCAACTCCTCTCTTTACAACCACAACCTCTCACTAGAGGCAAAGCACCAAGCCAACAAAAATAATCACCTCACAACTTGAGGGATAAGCACAAAGCTACACAAGGATCACCTCACAACTAGAGGGATGCAACCCACTTGCACAACCTCCTCAACACTATGAGGAAAAGGCACAAAGCCAAGTAAGAATAGGGTTTACAACTTTGTATCAAAAGATCACAAACCAATCTCTTTTTCCCACAAACACAAAGACCCTATAGATAGGATAGAATGAAGCTCAAGTGTGAAAACTAAAGGAATGAAAAACAAATACTCAAAGAAAATCCTTGGGAAAAACTGAAATCAAGATAAGGAAGTTGAATCAAAAACTCATTTCCCAAAAAAAACTTTTCTTTGATTTTCCAAACCCTAGAAAAACACCAAATAGATTGTAAAGATTTGAGCCCAAAACTTGTTTTTGATTGCTGTAAAAACACTGGTAAGATCAGAAATTTTGCTCTCTAAAAACTTGTTAAAAACTATTAAGAGAAAACCCAATTTATAGCTCTTCAAAGAACTAGCCTTTGCAGCCAAAAATGGTCAGATTTGACCATCCGGTCGACCGGCCGGTCGACCGGCCAACGGTCAATTATTGACCGTTAGCAGCTACCGGTCGACCGCCCGGTCGACCGTGCCCTGAACCAGAGAGCAATGGCTCTCTAGCCGGTCGACCGCCCGGTCGACCGGAGCAAACCCGAGAGTGGGTTGCTCACAGTCGGTCGACCAGCTCAATGGGATGGTTGCGTGCACGTATCTGTGCACGTCCGGTCGACCGCTCCTGGTCTGGTCGACCGTGCGGTCGACCGCCAGAGCCTGGCAGCTCAGTTAAAGGGTGAAAAACTTAGGTTTTTAATGGCTTAAAAATTCCCATAAAATCTCTAAAATTTCACAAAAATAGTTTTATCATTATACGTTGAAATACAAACTTGTGTTTTTTCAACCCAAATTTCAAACATTTTGAACCATTTTTTTGTTAAGGAAATATTGCCGAAAACCAAAACCTGCATTTTTCCAAATTTGAATTTTCCAAATGAACATCCGATTTTTCCAAAACTTATCCAAATACAAAAACATGATACTTATGCATTTTAAAGCATGTTGCATATGGATATAGGTCCAACATACATGAAACATATACATATCATAGTTTTTGACTTTATTTCCAAAATATGTTTTGTTAAAACACAAAACCTAAAACACATGAATAGGTAAATCAAATTAAGTTTGTCTAGGATATGAAGCATACATGTATATAGAACATATCTAATATACATAAACACATGTAAACTTGTTTTGATACTTATCTATTCATTAAAACCAAGATTGGTTAAACCAATCAAACCTAAAACCAAAATCAAAACATGAAACATGTGTGTGTTGTGAACTTGAGCATATCATACTTTTCTAATCTTTACACATGGATCTAAAACAAACTAAAAACTATGGTACCGATGTCTTCTTGTAGAGCACCGTCTCTAAGCCGACTCGATCCAAAACTCCGTGATCCACCGAGCTAGACTCCAGCGAGTGCTATGTAAGATCTTGATGCTCGGGCTCTGGAATCACCATGTGAAAGCTTCCAAACTATCTTGTTGAAGCTAATCACCAACTAATATCTTGATTAATGATCTGAAACTAAACATCACAGGATTATTAGTACACATAACTACATGAGTTAATCATAATCAAAACTAGAGTGGAAGACCTTTGGGCCAACAAGATCTTCGTAAAGTCTGGTTGCTCTTGGATCTGAATGTTCAGCCAAGAAGTCTTCCACTGCTTGTCCTTTCGTAGCTTTCTGTGATGGAAATTGCATCTTGTATTGCAAGAGCAATATAGCCCATTTCGCCAATCGATCATTTAGCAACGATGGTTACGTCATAAGCAACCTCAAAGGATTAGTTTTCAAAATGACATGAATAATCTGGCCCATCAGGAAGTGTCACATTTTTGGACAATAAAGACTGGGGCTAAACACTCCTTTTCAACCGGGTTGTAAAGATGTTCCGCTCTGATCATGTTTCTCCTTAGGTAGTAGACTGCTTGCTCATGTCCCTGATCATTATTCTGGACCAATAAGGCTCCTAGAGAGTGATCTATAGCTGGAAGTTATATCAGGAAGGGTTTCCCTGACACTGGAGATGCGAGGACAGGTGAATGCATGAGGTATTGCTTGATTTCCTCAAACGCTTCTTGGCAAGTATTATCCCAAATAAACAAGACTCCCTTCTTCATCAGCTTGATGAAGAGTTGGTAACGTCCTGTAAGATTTGATATCAATCTCCGGATGTAACACAACTGTCCTTGCAACCCTCTGAGTTCTCTGAAATTTTTTGGAGGTTGCATCTCCTAGACGCACGGATTTTCTCCAGGTCGAGATGGATTCCTTTGGATGTCACAATGAACCCAAAGAATTTGCCACTGGATACCCTCAGGAAGGACTTGGCTGGGTTCATCTTCAGTTGATGCGCCCACATGATGTTGAATACTCTCTTCAGATATGCAATATGATTGGCTTTAGCACAGCTTTTTACTGCAATATTATCTACGTCACATTCTACAGTCTTGCGTATATGCTTGTGGAAGATTGTATTCATTGCCTGTTGATATATCGCCCTTGTATATTTCAAGCCGAAGGTCATCATGGTGTAACAAGAAACTCCGGTGGCATTCTGAAAGTTGATTGCTTTTCATTTTTAGGGTACATCTTGATTTGATTGTATCCTGAAATCCGTCCATAAAGGATATCTTCTCAAAATCACGCGTATTATCGATCATAACATCTGTGATCGAGAGAGCCAATTCATCTTTGGGACAGGCAGTTTTCAGACCCCGAAAGTCGATGCAAATTTAGATCTTGCCATTCTTTTTTGTGACGTGCACAATGTTAGCTACCCAGTCAGGGTGCTATTCTTCCCAGATTAAATCAGAGTTTATTAGCATTTTAACTTCCGATTCAATTTCTCCATTATTTCACGACAGAACCATCGTTGTTGTTGCTTGACTGATTTCACATCTGGATTGATGTTGAGATGATGCATAGCTACTTTGAGGATCAAGTCCGGGCATGTCCTCGTAGTTCCAAGTGAAGACGTCTATGTACTCCCATATAAGATGTATTAGGTCTTCTTTCTAGGAGGCGGTGAACTCTCACTTATGAAGATGGGTTGGGGTTAACCTCATCTCCTAAGTTAATTTGAATCACTTTATTATCTGTGGGTGGCTCACGCTGCTCGAAGCAAATGTTCCAAAGAGTATTCAGGTGTTTGATCTAGGGATCGGTGTCTAACTGGATCATTTCGTCATCCTCGTCTTCATCTTCCATATGGCTAGTTGAAACTATATTCACTGAAAGATTTTCGAAGATAGTGCCGACACTGATATCTGATTCCCATGATGATATGTCTGACGAGTGATCGTGATATAATAATTCCTCAAACTCGAAGCCTGATGGGATTGAAGTTGACACGTAGCTAACCCCCTCTGAGTTTGGATAGTAGTAGGGGCCTTCCCTTTTGGAGCAAAAAATCAGAGCAGCGTTTGTTTTCCTTGGCCAAAGTTTAAGCTGAACCTTTTCATCAGGTTATACCCCATATTCTCCATCATATGACATACATTTGGCCCATAATGAGAGAACTATGGGGATTCTAGATCGTCTTCCGATCTTTCACGAGTTACTGATTTAGACTCAATTTTCCCGAATAAAATTGGCTTTTAATCTGTGTTTAGCTAGCACTCTGAAGAAAGCTCCTTGTGCATCACTGGTCTTTTTACGCACCATGAAGGATGACTTGATTGGTAGACGCAGTGGTATCAAAGCATCTACTGCTGACCTTTGGTCATTATCCACATCAGTACTACTTTCTGATGGTACAGAATTGAAGCAAATGCAAAAAAGTAAACCAAATCTAAGTCTTCATTGATAAACCACTCACCTTCAACACTGGCAATGGTATTTAAATCGAGCTTATCAATGATTGTTACATGAGGATTTATTTTCCAAAGACATTCTTTTTCTACCTCTAGTTTCGTATCCACTTCATTGCCAGAGTCTATTTTTTCTGGCTGGAAATTCTTATTAGCCTAAAGAGAATCTTGGTAAAAGAGGGAGTCAGTGAAATAATTCTCTGCCCCTTGAATTGATACCTTTTAGCGACCAATATTCTCACTCTTCCCTGTTCATCAGAATATTTCATTACTTGATGAAGGGTAGATGGGACAATGGAGTTGCGGTGGATTCACGGTCATCCCAGCAGCAGGTTGTAAGGCGTGTCGGCATCAATGACATAACATATCACTTCAAACTTTAAATCCCCGATCTGGCATTTGAGTTTGATCTTGCCTATCATGCATGTACCATTAGCATTAAAACCATAAATTGTAGTGTATGTAGCGCTCAGTCACTAAGTGGGAATCCCTATGTGTTCATGACCCGACGGGGTATAATGCTCAATGAAGATCTTGGATCAACTTGAATGCGGCTTGATCGGGGAATACCGTGCACGAAAAGTGTATGTTTTGAAATCAAGAGTTAAAAGTGTGTACTTTAGCTTCCTCGATACTTCTGTTATAACATAGAGGATAAACGGGTCGAATCCACAGTGTTGAGAAGCGATAGAAGCTTTACCAGTCTATTCACATGTGTGTTAGCAGTCCTTCAATGTTTTAAAGAATGAAAAACAAAGAAAACAAAGAATGAAAAGAGAAGAGTATGGTGAAGCACGAAGAAGTGGGAAACATAGAAAATAAGATATTTATAGTTGTTGTTTGTATATCTAAAATAAAGTAAAAAGATAAAGAAAACCCATGACTACTAACTACTAATAGCTCTACTAACTACGCTAACCTCATAGTGATAGTTGTCTCACATGTATCCTTGACAATCACTAGTCCTTGGTTTAAGAGCGTTTCAAAGTATGACCCCTACGATAACTTTCACATCCAAACTCAAAAAAATAAGTGCAAGCTACATTTAAACCATCAAAACTAAATAAGAGTAAGCATGGATAATGTAATGTTAGCTTGTTAAACAGTTAGGGTGTTAGAGTCCATCATCTGAGCCATCTGTTGGCCCAAAGGCCTTCCACTCTAGTTTTGATGATGATTAACTCATGTAGTTATATGTACTAATAATCTTGTGATTTTAGTTTCAGATCATTAATCAAGTTATTAGTTGGTGATTAGCTTCAACAAGATGATTTGGAAGCTTTCACATGTTGATTCAAGAGCCCGAGCGTCAAAGATCACATATAGCACTTGCTTGGTGGATCATAGAGTTTTGGATCGAGTCGGCTTGGAGTTTGCGCTCTACAAGAAGACATCGGTACCTTAGTTTAGTTTTGTGTTTAGATCCAAATTGTAAAGATTAGAATAGTATGATATGCTCAAGTTCACAACACACACGTTTCATGTTTTGGTTTTCGATTTTTGGTTTAACCGATCTTGGTTTGCATGAATAGATATTATATCAAAACAAGTTTACATGGTTTAATGTATATTAGATTTGTTCTATATACATGCATGCTTCAACTACTTAGACAAACTTACTTTGATATACCTATTCATATGTTTTAGGTTTTGTATTTTAACAAAACTTATTTTTGGAATTAAAGTCAAAAACTATGATATATATATGTTTCATGTATATTGGATTTCTATCCATATGCATCATGCTTCAAAGTGTTTAAATATCATGTTTTTGTATTTGGAAGAGTTTTGGACAAAACGTATTTTCTATTCAAAATTCAAGTTTTAGAAAATACAGTTTTTGGTTTTTGGTAAAAATGATAAGACACAAAAATAGTTCATATTGATTGATATTTGAGCTAAACTTTTTACCACATGTTTATATATCAATGCAAAATGATAAAACTATTTTTGGTGATTTTTAAGAGTGTTAAAAGATTTTTTCAAAATATTTTTAAACAGTTTTTCTGACCCAGTTTTCTGTTCCAGGCTTCAACCAGTCGACTAGTCTTCTGACAAGTCGACTTGGCATGAAGTCGGTCGACCGGGTCGGTCAACCGACGTGCACAGATCTGTGCACGTTTGGCAGACACAGGGACGGTCGACCGTCAGGGTCTACCGGGTCTGAGAGCAGAGCTCTCTGTTTGTTTGGGTCGACCGGGGCGGTCGACCGGTAGCTGCCAACGGGCAAAATTTGACCGTTGGAGGGTCGACCGGACCGGTCGACCGGCAGTGTATTTCTTGCATTTTCAGCTGCCAACGGCTATATTTTTCTGGGGGCTATAAATACCCCATTTGTGAGAGTTTTTCTCAAAGATTTTTTGTGCGAAATTTTTCTTACTCTCTGGTGTTTTCACAGCAATCAAAAGAAGTTTTTGGATTCAAATTGAACAATCTATTTGGTGTTTTTGCTAGGGTTTGAAAATTCAAAGAAAAGGGTTTTTGGGAAAAAGAGTTTTGATTCATCTTCTATATCTTGGTTTCAGTTTTTCCCAAGGATTTTCTTTGTGATTTTGATTTTCACTCCATTGGTTTTCTCCACACTTGAGTAACATCTACTTTCTTATTCTATAGGATCTTTGTGTGGGAGAAAGAGATTGTTTGTGGTTGTTGTTTAGACCACCAAGTTAAAAACACAATGTTTG
The DNA here is from genome assembly GCA_038442645.1 of Agave tequilana. NCBI lineage: Eukaryota > Viridiplantae > Streptophyta > Magnoliopsida > Asparagales > Asparagaceae > Agave > Agave tequilana. The sequence continues at coordinate 80,567 of JAVJIF010034217.1, read as the reverse complement.
TTTGGCTTTGTGCCTTGGGTTGTATCCCTCAAGTTGTGAGGTGATCCTTGTGTTTGCTTTGTGCTAATCCCTCAAGTTGTGAGGTGATTGTTTTGTTAGATTGGAGCTTGCCTCAAGAAGGAGGTTGTGTTTGTAAAGAGAGGAGTTGGGTACTCCTTGTGAGAGTTCTTTGTGGACTTGCTAGTGGATTAGAAATCCTTCGTGTGTCGAAGGCGGGGATGTAGAGCTGGGTGCTCAAACATCGAAACATATCTTGTTGTTTGCGCTTGATTCATTGACTCTCTCTCTCTATCTCTCTTTACTTTATGCCTTGCAACTATTCATATTGTGCATTCATAATTGCTTGGCTTGGTTGTGTGTGCATCATTTGTTGATTGCACTTGAGTGTATTGCATTAAGTTTTTAAATTCCGCATTGAGTTCACCAGATTAGCATTATCACCTATTCACCCCCCTCTAGGTGATTTTCAATTGGTATCAGAGCTAGTGCTCCTGATGTTAGGTTTAACCACCTAGGAGTGAGATCTTGGTTTGCTAATCTTCATTTGCATTGTTCATTTGCACTCATTTTGTTTGCTCTCATGGATAGCCCTCCTATGTTTGACCATATTAGACTTGATGTTTGGAAGGCCAATATGAGTAGCCATTTAAAAGACTAGGACATCTAGTTTATCAAGCCTCCACTATGGAATCATTCCCCAATAGTAGCAAGCATAAGAAGGCAAATGCATTAGCACTTAGAGCATCTCTTAGTGAACATCTTTTACCGGTGTTTGATCGTTATGACTCGGCTTTTGCAGTTTGGAGCTTATTGACGTCTCCCGAGCTTCCAAGGATTATCAACAAGATGAGGGATCTATGAGAGAAAAGTCCGAAGAGCGTTGCCTCATGGTCCAAGGGAATAACTCCCTTGAGGAACAATCGGATTCTCAAATAGATGATAGCTCTAGTTCCTATTGCCATGGTTGTTTTGAAGTTCAAACTTTAAATTTGGAACTTGCTCAAAAGCTTGAAAATTTATTGGAAAAACTCAATCTTTTGAAAGAGGACAACCTTGTTTTGAAAAATAAATTAAAGGATTTGTGTTCTAACTTTGAATTGGTTTTGCAAGAAAAGGAAGAGATCATTAGTGAACGTGATTCACTAAGATCTCAACTAGACCTTGCCCTTGATGAGATTGAGATTTTGAAAAACAAAAGTGATTGTAATGATGTTGTGAAAAACAATGAGGTTTTATCTTCTAAATTGGATTTTGTTTTAAAAGATAACCTTGTTTTGAAAAATAAAATTGATTCAATTACAAAAGAATTGGATTTGGTTTTAAAGAAAAATGAATCTTTGAAATTTAAATTGATTCTCATGTGTGCCATGCTAGTATAGCTTCTTCTTCTTCTTGCACACCTATTGCATGCTCCACTTTATCTTCCACTATTGAACATGATATAAATGTTTTGAAGAAAAGTGTTGAATGTTTGAGCTCCACTTTGAGCCAATGCACATTGAATCATTCACGTTTGGAAACCTTGGTTCGCAAGAAACAAGGTTCATCTTTGCATGCACACCCATCACGGCATACACGTGCTTCCCACGGTCACAACCATAACATGTATGCTCATGTGTACACATGTACACATTGTGGTCGAAAAGGCCACCTTGCTAGATTTTGTTATGATCGTGTTTATCATGAAAATTTAGCAACTAATCTTGTTTGGGTTAGAAAAGATACTAACCCCCGTGGACCCAAAAGAAAATGGGTACCAAAAACCACCTCCTTGACTTTTGATGTAGGTGGGAGCTCTCGCATCACGTGAGAGTATTGGTGCCTTGAGGTGGATGCGTTCTAAGCTTCAAAGGAGAACCATTTGGATGCTTCACTCTCAAGGGGATATGGTGGGAGGACCACCTTGGTTTGGAGAACTAGAGATGCACCTTCATCGGTTTTGATATCATTCTCTAACTCTTATTTTTATTTGCATGCTTTTCATGTTCATCTATTCATAGCATGTCTTGTTTTGTTATTCATTATGCCTATGCCATGCTTATTAGAATAGTGTTATACATGTTTAGTTACTTGAGCACCAATATTTCATATGGATCTATATTTAGTGTTCTCACCTTGTTTAAACTAACATGTATGCCCTAGATCTAATGCACTTGCATATGCATAATGATCATGTGGATGTTTATGATTTTTGTTTTGTTGAATCATGTTTTATTGTTTCATGATTAGTTTGATATTTGTCATGTTTATTAGACTTATGCTTTACATGTTAGTTGTTGAGACACCCATGTTCAGTATGGACCCATATTTTGTATTCTCTTTATATTTTAACTATCATGTTAATCATAAATCTAATGCACATGTCTTAGTCATGCTAATCATATGGTTGACTATGATTATTTGTCTTAATAATTCATGTTTTGATTATTATGTTTATCATGTTGGGTTATGATTCCCGTTTTATGCTTAATGATTTGATTACTTGTTTAGATGTTAGTTTTCATTAAGACTAGAATTTATACTTGCACATGTAGTGGGACACAAATAAATCTTTATATATGTTTGTGCTTGGATGCTCATTTGTACCCATTAAATGTGCTAGTATAGCCTAGTTTTGATGATTCATGCATTTTAAACTTGTATTCCTATTTTTGGATTTGTTTTATGTGTATGAGTTTTCATGTCATGTATATGTTTATTTTGCCAAACCTTAAGATATACATGTATACCCTTTGAGTCATTTGCCTTTCATGCAAAGTTATATATATGGACTCAATTGTGTTTAGGGATATGTATGTACACTTATTGTGTTGGCCATTCATACATATATCTTGAAATGAAATTAGTTTTGGTGAAAATCTAGTTTTTCTTGATTTCGTGTTTATTTGTTTAACTTCATGTATATGTCTATCTTATCCAAACCTTGAGCCACGTGCCTTCATGCATATACTTTTGTGGACTCATTATGTTTAGGATATGTATGTATACTTTAGTTTGTACATGACATACATATGCCTTGAAGTTTAAATCGTTTGGATGAATTTCATGTTTGCTAGGTGATTTCACATCTTAGATGAATTTCAAGTTTTCAAGGAATTTCATATGAGCCTAATTGAATATTTTCATGATTGATATGTGTCACATTATACTTGTACACTCACTTTATTAGTTTATTCATGATTTGTTTTCATGAGAATTTGATATGAGCTTTATGGACTTTGAGTGTTTAGTGATCATGTGATTTACATGTGTTTCATGAAAAATAATTTTGTTTTATTCCTTGCTTGAAGGATTTCGTACTAGTTCTAAAAGTTTTTCCTATAACTAGTTCGTATTCTTCACTATGGTAGAGATTTTCAAACACACTACATTTTCAAACCTATTTTTGAAAACCCCTACCTTCAATGGGAGGATGGATGGGAGATCATGTTCTTGTATGCTTTAACATGAAAATCATTTCAAAACTTGAACCATGATTGGGAGGTATAGTAATATGAGATATACATTTGATCTTATTATTATTTCAATTGGTATCATTGAATTCTTTCAATTTGGTATCAATCTTAACATTTCTTGTATACTCATATATATTTTATATGTATGTATGCTTTCAAATCCAAGAATATCAATTTCTATTGGTATCTATTTTTCATACATATATATGTTTTATTTGTGCTTACTATATCTCTATATCTTTAAGCACAAGTTTTTGTTTATGATAAGCTTGAGATTCAATTTTATTTCAATTGATTTAGTTTTCAATTGGTATCTTAATTCGAGCCTTATCATAAGTTTTTATTGGTATTTCATAAAGGGGGAGAAAATCTTGTATTTCTTCTTTCAATTGGTATTTAGTATTCCACTCCCTTACTTTATGATAGAGAATAATAATTTCAATTGGCAATAATTTCAATTGGTATCAAAATCAAATTTGTTTATATGTTTAAATCATCTTTGGTATTAAGATTTATGTTTAAGTTCAATTTGTATCAACATTTATGTTTAGAAATTCAAAATTTGTTATGTTTAATTTCAATTGATATCAAGATTGTTTATTTACAATTGGTATGTTATTTGTTTACTTATCAATTGGGATCAAGATTTTTGTTTTTCAATTGGTATAGTTTCACTTTTTAAATTGGTATCAATATGCACTTCCTTGACACATTTTTTAATTGGTATCATATTTGAGTTTAAAAAAAAAAGGGGGGGGGAGAGCATCCCTTGATTGATTCCTTGTTTTGAATATAAAAAGAATATGTTTTTATTAGTTTTGCAAATAAGAGGGAGAAGAATTTCTTTTAATCGGTATATGTTTTGTTTTTAACCCTTTGTTGATGATTGACAAAAAGGGGGAGAAGAATTTGAGTTTATATGCATGTTTGTATGCATGTTTTATGTGTTTTTATTAAGTTCAATTGGTATCCAAAGCATTATTTAAAGAACATGTTTAGTTTTGGTATCAAGAGCTTGTAAAAGAGATCATTAGATCATTAGTTTTGTTTTGCATATATTGAGTTTAATTGGTATCTAGAGCATGTTTATTTGCTTAGTTTAAATTGGTATCAAGAGCATATTTATTTGTTTTTGCTAATTGGTATCTAGAACATGTTTAATTGTTTTTAAAAATTTCATTGATATCTTCCATTGGTTTCTAGAGCCATTTATTGTATTATACATATCTATGCATGTTTCATGTTTTATAATTTCATTGGTATCTAGAGCCATTTATTAGTTGTTTATCCTATGCATGAGTTAAGGGGGAGCTTCTTTGAAGCTTAACTTTAATCCATGCATATATAACTCCATGAGTTTTGTCATCATCAAAAAGGGGGAGATTGTTGGCCCAAAGGCCTTCCACTCTAGTTTTGATGATGATTAACTCATATAGTTGAAAAACACCTAGAGGGGGGGTGAATAGGTGTAAGTGCTAATCTAAGAAACTAAATGCAAACTATGTGCGCTAAATGCGGAAGCTAATGCAAATCTTGCAACACACTTAATACAATCCACCAAGTGTAGCCGAATTCCCCTTGCGAGGCTCTGGACTAACTCCTCTTGATTCCCCTAGATATGGGTTGAGGCGCTATGTGAAGCTCTTGTTGGATGAGTATAGGTGATGCACAAACACACAAGCAATTCACAATGTGCACACACAATCAAGCCAAGCAATAAAGGATATAGCAATATGAAATAATGCAAGGCAATATGAATTATGCACAACACAAGCAAATATGGCATGATATGATGTATGATGCTTTGCACAAAGTAAATGAGAGAGAGTTAGAGAGACAATGGGAGCAATCGCAAACAACGAGATTTGTTTCGAGGTTCGAGCACCTTGCTCTACATCCCCGCCTACACCACCGTGTAGGATTTCCACTATCTCAACTCCCACCGAGGGAACCTCTACCGAAGAGGATTTCTTACAACACAAGGAGTACCTAACTCCTCTCTCAATACAATAACCTCCACCGAGGCCAACAACCAACAACAACCAATCCACACACCTCTACCGAAGAGGCTCACAACCAAACTCCACCTCTACCGAAGAGGGAGCAAACCAATACCACTCCGATCACCTCTACCGAAGAGGGATACAACAAGAATAAGGGTGTACAACTTAGAGGTTACAAACAACAACCTCAAAACTCTCTCTTTCTTTTTCTCTTATCTTTTTCCACAAAAACAAGATCCTAATAGTTTAGGATAGAAGATAGCTCAAGTGTGGAGAACTAGGTGTTTGGAAAACTAGCAACAAAGAAAATCACTTGGGAAAATCCTTCCAAAAGATATAGAATGAAAACCAAGACAAATCTCCCAAAATATTCTTTTCTTTAATTTTTCCAAAAACCTAAAACAATAAAGATTGAAGAATTAAAGCCCCAAACACTTTTGAAAACTTGTTTTAAAACCTCTAGAAACCAGAAATTTTTCTCCTTAAAAAACTTGGCAAAAATCCCCAAAGAGATGGGGTTTATATAGCCCCTAGGAAAAACTAGCCGTTAGGCTGATGTGGCAGTCTGACCAACTGCCGGTCGACCGGCCCGGTCGACCGCCAACGGTCAAAAATGTGACCGTTGGGCAGCAGTGGTCGACCGGTCCGGTCGACCGAAAATTCCCGAGAGCAGAGCTCTCAACTCGGTCGACCGGTTCGGTCGACCGACTACATGTGTCGCCAGCGTGCACGATTGTGCACATCGGTCGACCGACCCGGTCGACCGGCCACTTGGTGCGGTCGACCGGTCCGGTCGACCGAACTGGCCTGGCAGGCACAGTGCAGGGTCAGAAAAACAGTGTAAAATATTTTCTAAAAATCTTTTAACACTTCTAAAAAATTCACAAAATTTGTTTTATCATTTTATATTAAAACATACACCTGTGATAAAAATTTCAAGACAATATATCAACATATTAATTTATTTTTGTGTCTTGCAAATTTTATCAAAAACAAAACTTGTATTTTTATCAAACTTGATTTTTCCAAAACATGAATAGGGATATCAAAATAAGTTTGTTTAGCAAGTTAAAAACATGTATGTATAACTAGAATACATCTACTATACATATAAAACATGTAAACTTGTTTTGATCAACTATTCATAAAAACCAAAACTCAATCATAAAACGTGTGTGATTTGTGCACTTGAGCATATCAACTAAACTAAGCTTTACAAATGGATCTAAAACACAAACTCTAAACTAGATACCTAAGTCTTCTTGACGATCTTCATCTTCAAGTAGACTCGGTGATTCTCCAAGTGCAAAGGTATGATCTTTAAGCTTTGGCACCGGAATCAACATGAAAAGCTTCTAAACTCCTTGTTGAAGCTAATCACCAACTAATATCCTGTTAATGATCTGAAACTTAGAAACACAAGAATATTAGTAAACATAACTACATGAGTGTTGATCATCATCAAAACTAGAGTGGAAGGCCATTGGGCCAACAATCTCCCCCTTTTTGATGATGACAAAACTCATGGAGTTATATATGCATGGATTAAAGATAAGCTTCAAGGAAGCTCCCCCTTAACTCATGCATCACAATAAACATAATAGATATGCAATGAAAGCACATGATACTAAACAAAAGCATGCATCATATCTTATTATTTATCTCTATGCATGAACTTGGTATATGCAAAAACACAATCATGCATATATAAAAACAAAACTCAAATTCTTCTCCCCCTTTTTGTCAATCATCAACAAAGGGGTAAACAATCAAAACCATAGATAAAATGAGGGGTAAAAATCTTTCTTCCCCTTTATGTCAAACAAAACAATAAAAGACAATGTTCTCCCCCTTTTTGTCTAAAACAGAAACAAAATCAATAAGGGTGACTATAAACATGATATCAATAAAAATATGTCAATGAAGCATCTTGATACCAATAAACAAGGATCAATATATGACATATGCTATATACATTCATGAAGAGGAAGACGCTAAGTTAGCTTCCCTACACATATGCATTACATGAAGAAAGGATGACAAGCCCCAATTCACATAACACATATTATGTAATGAATAAGAGGTGATGTGAAGCTCCCCCTACACACGTGTACCATATAAAGAAGAGATGTTAAGCTCCTCAATACACAATACACTCAACATGAATCTATATGTAAGAGAGATGTTAAGCTCTCCTTGCATATAGGCAATACAAAACACAAGTTCATATCAAATATTTTTTTTTTTTAAAACCAAAATCTTGATAAGCAAACATATAGTATATAATATACGTCTGTAAATCATGCACAAAAGATCACATATATGTATGAAAAGATAATATCAATTGAAGTAGATGCATACATACATGAAAGAACAAAATATGAGTATATACAACATGAATCAAATTGATACCAATTGAAAATATCTAATGATATCAATTGAAAATATTTTACCAATTGAAAAGATTTTACATAGAAACATTGATACCAATTGTAAGAATATATTTCATTTTGAAAATATATAAACAAATTTGATGTTGAAATCATATGTTCAAAATAACAACTTTTAATCATAAAGAGTGGGAGTACAAATACCAATTGAAATACAAAATCATATTTTCTCCCCCTTTATGAAAAACAAAATAAAGACATGCATAGTCTTGATAACAATTTAAAAGTAATCAATTTAAACAAAATTGAAACTCAAGCACTAGCATAAACACAAACATATATATGTATGAAAGATAGATACCAATAGAAATTGATATACTTGGAATTTAAAGCATACATACATACAAAACATATATGTGTATACAAGAAGATCAAAATGATACCAATTGAAAGAGTTCAATGATACCAATTGACATAACAATAAGTTCAAGTGTATACATCATATTATCTACCACCCAATCATGATTCAAGTTTTAAAGATTTTCAATTTAGGGCATACATGAATATGATCTCCCATCCTACCGCCCTTAGTTGGTAGGGGTTTTCAAAGATAGATTTGAAAATGTAGTTTTGTTTGAAAATCACTACCAACATGAAATGAAAAACTTGTTAACTAGCACGAAATCCTTCAAGTAAGGAATAAAACAAAAAATGAAATTCACATGATAATCATCACTCTAACCAATAAAGCATAACTCATGAGAAACAAAATATGAGCAATAGATATGAGTGTACAAATAATATGTGAAGATCACAATCATGAAAAATATTTCATTAAGCTCAATTATTCCTTAAAACATAATTCCATCAAAAACATGAAAAATCATATAAAACTCCTTATTTAATCTTCAAGGCATATGTATGTCTAATACAAACTAAAGTATACATACATATCCAAAACATAACGAGTCCACAAAATATATGCATGAAGGCACGTGGCTCAAAAAGATGTATATGTATAAGATTAGTTTGGATAAGATAGACATATACATGAAGTTAAATATTAAACACATGAAAAACATGAAAATCATGATAAGCTAAATTTTCATCAAGGCAATTTTCATTTCAAGGTATATGTATGAATTGTCAACACAAGAAGTATACATACATATCCCTAAACACAAATTGAGTCCATAATATAGATTTGCATGAAAGGCAAATGACTCAAAGGGTATACATGTATATCTTAAAGTTTGACAATAATACACATATACATGAAGTGAAAACTCATAAAACAAATCCAAAAATGGAATACAAGTTTGAAATGTATGAATCATCAAAACTAGACTATACTAGCACATCTAATGGGTTCAAATAAGCATTCAATTCAAACATATATAGATTTATTTGTGGCCCACTATATGTACAAGTATAAATCCTAGTCTTAATGAAAACTAACATCTAAACAAGTAATCTTAACAAGAAGCATCAAAACAAATATGAAAATCATCATGATAAACCTAAAACATGACTACTATGTAAATTCATATGTATTAGATTCATGATGTACATTATAGCTTAAACATAAGTGAGAACACTAAGTATGGGATCATATAAGCATGTGTATCTCAAATACTATACATGTATGTCAAGGATCTAATAAACATGGCATTTACATACTAATCCATAGACAATAAAAACATGCTATAAACAATGAATATTAAAAGCATGTAAACAAAATAAATGGGAGTAAAGGATTGTTACCAAAACCGAAGAAGCAACTCTCCTTGTCTCCAAAACATGGTGGTCATCTCCACCAAATCTTCCCTTGAAAGTGATGCATCCAATAGATTTCCTTTAAGTCCGGAACGCATCCACTCCAAGGTGTCATCACTCTCACGTCATGTGAGAGCCCACACCTACATCATAAACAAGTGGGGTGGTCATTGGTACCCATACTCTTTTGGGTCCATTGGGGTTAGTCCCTTCTCTAACCCAAACAAATTTCTTTGCTAAATTCTCAACATGTAAACGATCATAGCAAAATTTAGCAAGATGGCCTTTTCGGCCACAATGTGTACATGTGTACACATGAGCATACTTGTTTTGATGGTGTCCGTGTGAAGCATGTGTATGCCGTGATGGGTGTGCATGCATAAAATATGAACTTGTTTCTTTCGAACCAAGGTTTCCAATCGTGTATGGTTCTTAGCACATTGGCTCATAGTGGAGCCCAAACAATCCATTTTCTTCTTTAGCATACAAATATCATCATTAATCCTAGAAGAAGAGGTACATGCATTAGGTAGTCTAGATGAAGAGGCTACACTAGCATGGCAAACATGAGAATCAATCTTATTTTGAAAAGAAACATTTTTCTTTAAACATGCATCCAAATCATTTGAAATAGAAATTATTTTGTTTTTCAAAGCAACATTCTCTTTTAAAACAAACTCAATTTTAGAAGACAAGTTTTCATTCTTCTTTAAAAGGTTTTCACAATCATTTTTATTTTTCAAAAATTCATTTTCTTTTAATACAAGGTTAAGTTGAGATCTTAATGAATCCCTATCATTAGAGATCTCCTCTTTCTCTTGCAAAGCAATAATAAGTCTAGAATTCAAATTTTTATTTTCATCATTAATGCCTAGACTCTTCTTTTTCAACAAATTAAATTTTTCTATCAATTTTTCACAAACAATGGAAAGTTCTTCATTCAAAGCATGGGGATCAACATAATCATTTAAAGAACTAGCACAATCATTACTATCTAGATGAGATTCTGAATGTACCTCAAGGAGTCATTCCCTTGGACCATATAGCATTGTTGAGGTTCGGATTCTCCACTAGATTCCTCTTCTTGTTGGATTTGGACTTGAAACTTGGAGGTGTTGGTGGTTGTCAATTTGTTCCACACTACAAAAGCGGAATCAAAGTTAGAAACACATAAAAGATAATCTTTAGATAAAGTGCTTCTAATGGCCTCTAGGGCTTGTGCATTGGCCCCTATATGATTGCAATCACCAAGATAACATCTCTTGGTGGCGGCAAGAAAGACATGCAAACCTAGGGTTTTTAGGTACATGGACATCCTATACTTCCAAATATCAATGTTGGAAGGATCATAGCTAGGTGGGGTCATGAAGTCCATGGTAAACTATATGTGTGCAAACAAGCAAACAAATGCAAATGTAGATTAGCAAGCAAATGGATCACTCCTAGGATGTTAAGCCTAAGTATCAGGAGCACTAGCTCTGATACCAACTGAAAAACACCTAGAGGGGGGGTGAATAGGTGTAAGTGCTAATCTAAGAAACTAAATGCAAACTATGTGCGCTAAATGCGGAAGCTAATGCAAATCTTGCAACACACTTAATACAATACAACAAGTGTAGCCGAATTCCCCTTGCGAGGCTCTGGACTAACTCCTCTTGATTCCCCTAGATATGGGTTGAGGCGCTATGTGAAGCTCTTGTTGGATGAGTATAGGTGATGCACAAACACACAAGCAATTCACAATGTGCACACACAATCAAGCCAAGCAATAAAGGATACAGCAATATGAAATAATGCAAGGCAATATGAATTATGCACAACACAAGCAAATATGGTATGATATGATGTATGATGCTTTGCACAAAGTAAATGAGAGAGAGTTAGAGAGACAATGGGAGCAATCGCAAACAATGAGATTTGTTTCGAGGTTCGAGCACCTTGCTCTACATCCCCGCCTACACCACCGTGTAGGATTTCCACTATCTCAACTCCCACCGAGGGAACCTCTACCGAAGAGGATTTCTTACAACACAAGGAGTACCTAACTCCTCTCTCAATACAACAACCTCCACCGAGGCCAACAACCAACAACAACCAATCCACACACCTCTACCGAAGAGGCTCACAACCAAACTCCACCTCTACCGAAGAGGGAGCAAACCAATACCACTCCGATCACCTCTACCGAAGAGGGATACAACAAGAATAAGGGTGTACAACTTAGAGGTTACAAACAACAACCTCAAAACTCTCTCTTTCTTTTTCTCTTATCTTTTTCCACAAAAACAAGATCCTAATAGTTTAGGATAGAAGATAGCTCAAGTGTGGAGAACTAGGTGTTTGGAAAACTAGCAACAAAGAAAATCACTTGGGAAAATCCTTCCAAAAGATATAGAATGAAAACCAAGACAAATCTCCCAAAATATTCTTTTCTTTGATTTTTCTAAAAACCTAAAACAATAAAGATTGAAGAATTAAAGCCCCAAACACTTTTGAAAACTTGTTTTAAAACCTCTAGAAATCAGAATTTTTCTCCTTAAAAAACTTGGCAAAAATCCCCAAAGAGATGGGGTTTATATAGCCCCTAGGAAAAACTAGCCGTTAGGCTGATGTGGCAGTCTGACCAACTGCCGGTCGACCGGCCCGGTCGACCGCCAACGGTCAAAAATGTGACCGTTGGGCAGCAGCGGTCGACCGGTCCGGTCGACCGAAAATTCCCGAGAGCAGAGCTCTCAACTCGGTCGACCGGTCCGGTCGACCGACTACATGTGTCGCCAGCGTGCACGATTGTGCACATCGGTCGACCGACCCGGTCGACCGGCCACTTGGTGCGGTCGACCGGTCCGGTCGACCGAACTGGCCTGGCAGGCACAGTGCAGGGTCAGAAAAACAGTGTAAAATATTTTCTAAAAATCTTTTAACACTTCTAAAAAATTCACAAAATTTGTTTTATCATTTTATATTAAAACATACACCTGTGATAAAAATTTCAAGACAATATATCAACATATTAATTTATTTTTGTGTCTTGCAAATTTTATCAAAAATAAAACTTGTATTTTTATCAAACTTGATTTTTCCAAAACATGAATAGGGATATGAAAATAAGTTTGTTTAGCAAGTTAAAAACATGTATGTATAACTAGAATACATCTACTATACATATAAAACATGTAAACTTGTTTTGATCAACTATTCATAAAAACCAAAACTCAATCATAAAACGTGTGTGATTTGTGCACTTGAGCATATCAACTAAACTAAGCTTTACAAATGGATCTAAAACACAAACTCTAAACTAGATACCTAAGTCTTCTTGACGATCTTCATCTTCAAGTAGACTCGGTGATTCTCCAAGTGCAAAGGTATGATCTTTAAGCTTTGGCACCGGAATCAACATGAAAAGCTTCTAAACTCCTTGTTGAAGCTAATCACCAACTAATATCCTGTTAATGATCTGAAACTTAGAAACACAAGAATATTAGTAAACAAAACTACATGAGTGTTGATCATCATCAAAACTAGAGTGGAAGGCCATTGGGCCAACAATAGTTATGTGTACTAATAATCTTTTGATTTTAGTTTCAGATCATTAATCAAGTTATTAGTTGGTGATTAGCTTCAACAAGATGATTTGGAAGCTTTCACATGTTGATTCAAGAGCCCGAGCGTCAAAGATCACATATAGCACTTGCTCGGTGGATCATAGAGTTTTGGATCGAGTCGGCTTGGAGTTTGCGCTCTACAAGAAGACATCGGTACCTTAGTTTAGTTTTGTGTTTAGATCCAAATTGTAAAGATTAGAATAGTATGATATGCTCAAGTTCACAACACACACGTTTCATGTTTTGGTTTTCGGTTTTTGGTTTAACCGATCTTGGTTTGCATGAATAGATATTATATCAAAACAAGTTTACATGGTTTAATGTATATTAGATTTGTTCTATATACATGCATGCTTCAACTACTTAGACAAACTTACTTTGATATACCTATTCATATGTTTTAGGTTTTGTATTTTAACAAAACTTATTTTGGAATTAAAGTCAAAAACTATGATATATATATGTTTCATGTATATTGGATTTCTATCCATATGCATCATGCTTCAAAGTGTTTAAATATCATGTTTTTGTATTTGGAAGAGTTTTGGACAAAACGTATTTTCTACTCAAAATTCAAGTTTTAGAAAATACAGTTTTTGATTTTTGGTAAAAATGATAAGACACAAAAATAGTTCATATTGATTGATATTTGAGCTAAACTTTTTACCACATGTTTATATATCAATGCAAAATGATAAAACTATTTTTGGTGATTTTTAAGAGTGTTAAAAGATTTTTTCAAAATATTTTTAAACTGTTTTTCTGACCCAGTTTTCTGTTCCAGGCTTCAACCAGTCGACTAGTCTTCTGACAAGTCAACTTGGCATGAAGTCGGTCGACCGGGTCGGTCGACCGACGTGCACTGATCTGTGCACGTTTGGCAGACACAGGGACGGTCGACTGTCAGGGTCGACCGGGTCTGAGAGCAGAGCTCTCTGTTTGTTTGGGTCGACCGGGGCGGTCGACCGGTAGCTGCCAAAGGGCAAAATTTGACCGTTGGACGGTCGACCGGACCGGTCGACCGACAGTGTATTTCTGGCATTTTCAGCTGCCAACGGCTATATTTTTCTGGGGGCTATAAATACCCCATTTGAAAAGTTTTTCTCAAAGATTTTTTGTGCGAATTTTTCCTTACTCTCTGGTGTTTTCACAGCAATCAAAAGAAGTTTTTGGATTCAAATTGAACAATCTATTTGGTGTTTTTGCTAGGGTTTGGAAATTTAAAGAAAAGGGTTTTTGGGAAAAAGAGTTTTGATTCATCTTCTATATCTTGGTTTCAGTTTTTCCCAATGATTTTCTTTGTGAATTTGATTTCCACTCCATTGGTTTTCTCCACACTTGAGCAACATCTACTTTCTTATTCTATAGGATCTTTGTGTGGGAGAAAGAGATTGTTTGTGGTTGTTGTTTAGACCACCAAGTTAAAAACCCAATCTTTGTTTGGCTTTGTGCCTTGGGTTGTATCCCTCAAGTTGTGAGGTGATCCTTGTGTTTGCTTTGTGCTAATCCCTCAAGTTGTGAGGTGATTGTTTTGTTGGATTGGAGCTTGCCTCAAGAAGGAGGTTGTGTTTGTAAAGAGAGGAGTTGGGTACTCCTTGTGAGAGTTCTTTGTGGACTTGCTAGTGGATTAGAAATCCTTCGTGTGTCGAAGGCGGGGATGTAGAGCTGGGTGCTCGAACCTCGAAACATATCTTGTTGTTTGCGCTTGATCCATTGACTCTCTCTCTCTATCTCTCTCTTTACTTTGTGCCTTGCAACTATTCATATTGTGCATTCATAATTGCTTGGCTTGGTTGTGTGTGCATCATTTGTTGATTGCACTTGAGTGTATTGCATTAAGTTTTTAATTCCGCATTGAGTTCACCAGATTAGTATTATCACCTATTCACCCCCCCTCTAGGTGATTTTCACCATCAATGGCTCTTGCAAGAGCAAGACCAAGTAGAGGCTATTAGATTCATGTGAATTATCAAATAAGAAGTTAGCAAGTTAGTGGTTAGTAGTTAGTTGCAATTAGAGAAAATTAGCTAAACATGTAAAAAGATTAGAGAGAAGAAAATAAATAGAGATAAAGAGAGAACCTTTTCATAGATTGTCACCTTCTATTACAAGCACTCTTACTTTCCAACCATATGCCACTCTCTCTCTTATTAAAGATCTATAAGAAATGGAAAATACAAAGAAGGGAGAAGAACAACTAATCTAAACTATCCTACACTATAATACGGAAAAGAAACTATCCTAACTCTCTAATATCTCCCAATACAGAACACAAAGGGGGTATTTATAGGCGAAAGGGGTACCAGAGGGACTGTACAGAGCCGCGCATCAAATCTTGGCACGCGGCTCCACACAAGAATCACAGAAACGCGACTTTCCACGGCCAAAGCCGCATTTTTGCGGCTGTACCAGAGCAGCGCGCGCAGCGCCGCCTGCTGCGCGCTACCCGCTTGTCCCTTATCGGCTACATGTCCAGGTTTTTACATTTGGGCCCCCGGTTTTTATGAAATCACCTTACAAAGTAAATGTCTATCTTTATAGGCTTTTAATCACTAATTAAATGATGATTTTGGTTCTTCTTCTTTATTTCATGCCATGGACCTAGAAATATACAAGAGAGGTATTATTAGCAGAATTTAATATTAAATAAATGTGAAGATGTGGTATGAGATATGCAGTTTTAGTGACTAATCACACCCCCCACACTTATCTTTTGCTCATCCCGAACAAAACAAAAAACTAACTAAGAAGATTATTATACCACTTTCACAGGTGACGCATTGTACTGAGCATGTGCAACAAGCCGTTAAACCTCTAGGTTTCCCCTAGAGGAGGAGTTTTATCTCCTGAGGGTTTTCAGCTGATTGCACCCACAAAATCCATAAAGAAAGAAATCAAATGTTAGTATTTTGAAAATGCATTTTGAAATAGAGAAAAGTGTTAAAATATTTTTGCGAAAATTTAAGTGATCTAAGGTCATAGGTTAATCAGAAATTATTCTTCCTTAAACTTAGTCAAAATGCAAAATCTTGTTATAAATTAAATGTAAGCATTTAAATTGAGTTAACTCTTTGATCTTTCATAAAACTCTTAGAAAAATATGCACTTGGTGGACTGTGAAGATTTTTAGAATATCGACTCTAACTTTTATGCCACTTATTTCTGTATTTTTTACTTCTCTTAGTTTTCTTATACTTTCTTATTTACCCGGGCAGTGAGCTTTTAGCCGGTGACTCCCAAGCCAGATGGTTTTAGGGCACCAGATGAGAAAACATCCCTCAGACTTAAGGACTCAAGTAAATAGAGTCACAAAACTAACAGGGATTATTTTCTTTCTTGTCCACCATTTTAGGCATGAATAATCATGCTTCCTAAGGCATAATTACCTAACTTCAATAAGTGATTTTTATTATCATCATTTTTTAGTATATTTTTATGGCATTTTCAGTCTTTATTTCAATCCCAAAAAATTGTGTAAGTGTGAAGTGCATATATCTTACGGCTAAAAATTCAAGATCAAATTATCTTTCCAATCTTACTTCCTTATCCTAAATTTAAACAAGATCTATTATTTTAACTCAGTTTAAAAATTCATAATTTTAGGTCTTCCTGATTCCTAAGATAATCTTAATTTTCTTAAATATAAATCAAAAATATTTCTCTTATGTCAAAAAGTTTTGTAAAAAGAAAAGAAAAGAGTTTCTATATAAAAGAAAAATATAAAAATTTTCTAAAAAAAAGTATAAAAGAAAGAAAATTTAAAACTAACTCTTACACTTATCTCATGCGTTGTCCTCAATGCATCGTGAATGTGTATATACATGAAACAAATGGGAAGGAAAGGGAAATTACCTCATGGTGGTGGTTCCGGTGGTGGTCAGACTGGGCAAGGTGTTGCTACCCAATCAAGAAATTATGGATCTTGCAGAAACCCACCAGTGACATCTCTAATATGACCCAGTAAAAGAATGATGGAGTGAATGGTCTTATTTAAAAAATTATTCCCATCTAATTTTCAATTTTTGAAAATAATTACTGAGTCATTTTCTTCAACATCCTTGTCCAACAATGAAGTATGATTTTGGGAGATGATTCATTTGGACTCAAATGGAACAAGAACAAAAACTGATACCGACTTAGGAATTTGACTCAGATCAAGTCGAGATTCAAAAAGGGTCGTCGAAATTGGTTCAAAAATGGGATCCAAACCAAAGAATTGATGTTCACACACTTTCCCCATTAATGAAGTGTAATCATTAGATATTGGTGATTCAATTCACATTGTACTGGTACAGGATTCAATGTTGACTCTGGAATAGAGAAAAAATTTAGTAAAGATACCAGAGTCATTATTGAATCAAAAAGTGAAATGAAATTACCAACTTGAGGTTCAGGATCACTTTCAAGCTCAATGTCAATTTCGGGAAAAGGATAACTTGCCAAAATGTCAAGGTGGTTGTCAAAATTTTAGGCAAGTTCAAATGGATGTAATGAAATTGAATCTTGATTTTTGTTCACGGAAGGAATGTGAATGGGTGAAATGACCGATTCAAGTTCAGAAATTATGGGAATCAAAACTGACTCAAAAACGTTACTTAGTTTACGTAACACTACAGGAGTTGATATTAATTCAAGAATTGGGCTCAAATCGCTAAATTGAAGCTCAGGTTCACATTCATCTTCAAGTTCAATTTCAGGAATTGGATAACTTGTCAAACTATCAAGAATTTGATGTTGGTCAAGTTCAGGTTGGTATGATGAAATTGAAACTGAATTTTCAAAATGACATGATTCTTGAGTCATATGAATATCTGATGGACATGGGAACTCAATCATACTTTGTTATTTGCTCAGACTCTTTTACAAATTCCATAGTTTTTTCCCACAATGATTTTTCTTTGAGTGGTTCTGGAGAAAAACTATATGAATTTTGAAAATTTTGTGGACATGATGAGGCCATTATATTTTTTAATTATTTTTGGGCCTCTATTGCTTCTTCCAAAGTCCTTTGTAACGATGATTTTTCTTCAATTGGTGGTTCAGGAAAAGGAGGATATGAAGCAAAATCGGAGAATAAATATTGTGAAAATTGTGGACAATGTGGTTGAAAATTTGACTCAGGGGAAGTAAATCTCCATTGACTCTGTGAAGAGTTGAAATTATTTTAAAATTATGGTCATAAGATTGGGAGTATGAGTCATATTGAGTCGAATAATCCCAATCTGACCTATATGATTGATTCATGATGTACATATCTGGGTTGAAGTTATCCAAGTCAAATGAGGTCAGGGTGAAATATGGATTCATATTAGGGTTGAAAAAATTGTTGTTGTTGAAATCCATATCATAATTTACAAGAAAGAAAAACAAACAAACAAACAAATAAAGAAAAAGAGAAAAAAAAACAAGCTTATGCTAGGGTTGACTTAGACCTAAACGACTCCTAACTGGTTAGACTGTCCACGGGGGGTACATTATCAGAATCTTACCACAAGTTAATCGGCCAGGTAGGGGCAAGATCCGTGGGAGGTATCCGTGCCGGAGCAACGGGCCTAATTATTCCAAACCACTGTTTTTCGAGCTTTCACCTCTCAATCCCCAACCTTAGGCATGGATTTGACAAGAATCAAATTCTAACAACTTCCTCCTTAGGTCAATCTCTTAAATGAGTCCGAGATGTCCCTATGGGCCAACGTCTAGCAAGTTTTATTAAGGCTTGGGTTGTGATTTTTAGGCTAAGGGAGGGTAATAAATTCCCCACCTTATGTTGTATTGGGTTTTGCCCTTAAGATCAATTCGTGCAAGTGTGCAATATAGATAAGAATGAACACACAAAGAGAGTAAATCACCCACATGTTTGTCCAACTATATGCAATACAATATGTACACCTCCGTCAAGATCACAACAACACAAGAACAAAATACAGTATATTAGAATGAAAACTGACACGTGCCTTGATGCAAATGTCTAAACTGTTTTAAAGCATCCAATTTTTGTATTTTAGTTCTTAAATTATTATAGTGCACATGTAACAAAATTAGCAATAGAATATAATAATATATAAGAATTTACCCAACCACACAAGAGCAAGTGTGGACTTCTGAAATGCTAAAGAATTTGACCTGCACACCAAAAACAACGAAGAAAAGTTAACAAAAATATGAAATCAAACCGTTCCCATCCCCGGCAATGACGCTAAAATTTGATCGGGGAAAAACCGTGCATAAAAAGTGTATGTTTTGAAATCAAGAGTTAAAAGTACGTGCTTTGGCTTCCTCGATACTTCCGTTATAGCATAAAGGCTAAATGGGTCGACTCCACGGGGATGAAAAGTGATGGAAGTTTTATCGGTCTATTTACACATGTATTAGTAGTTCTTCAACATTTTAAAGAGTAAAAAGCAAAGAAAACAAAGAATGAAAAGAGAAGAGTATGGTGAAACACGAAGAAGTGGGAAACATAGAGAATAAGATATTTGTGGTTTTTGTTTTTATATCAAAAATAAAGTAAAAAGATAAAGAAAATTCATGACTACTAACTACTAATGGCTCCACTAACTATGCTAATCTCTTAGTGATAGTTGCCTCACATGTATCCTTGGTCATCACTAGTCCTTGATTCAAGAGCGTTTCAAAGTATGACCCATACAATAACTTTCACTTCCAAACTTAACAAAACAAGTGGAAGCTACACTTAAACCATTAAAACTAAACAAAAGTAAGCATGAAATAAAGTAATGTTAGCTTGTTAGAGAGTTAGGATATTTGAGTGTTAGAATCCATCATTATGAACTATCAATGACTCTAGCAACAGCAAGGCCAAGTAGAGGCTATTAGATTCATGTTGATTATCAAATAAGAAGTTAGCAAGTTAGTGGTTAGTAGTTAGTTGCCACGAGAGAAAATTAGCTAAACATGTAAAAGGAGATAGAAAGAAGAAAACAAAGAGAGGAAAAGAGAGAACCTTTCATAGATTGTCACCTTCTATTACAAGCACTCTTGCTTTCCAACCATGTACCAGTCTCTCTCCTATTACAAGATCTAAAAGAAATGGAAAATACAAGGGAGAAAGAAGAACAACTAATCTAAACTATCCTACACTACAACATGGAGAAGAAAACTACTCTAACTCTCTGGATATCTCCCAATACAGAACACAAAGGGGGTATTTATAGGCGAAAGGGGCACCAGAGGGACTGTAAGGAGCCGCGCATCAAATCTTGGCGCGCGGCTCCACACAAGAGCCGCGAAAATGTGGCCAAAGCCATATTTCTGTGACTATACCAGGGCAACATGCGCAGCGCCGCCTGCTGCGCGCTGCCTGCTTGTCCCACTATCGGCTGCATGTCCAGGTTTCTAGATTTGGGCCCCTGGTTTTGATGAAACCACCCTCCAAAGTCAATAGCTATCTTTATAGGCTTTAATCACCAATTAAATGTTGATTTTGGGTCTTCTTCTTCATTTCATGCCATGGACCTAAAAACATACAAGAGAGGTATTTTTAGTAGAATTTAAAATTAAATAAATGTGAAGATGTGGTATGAAATATGCAGTTTTAAAGACTAAATCACTGCTCACTTCAGATGATCCAGTGTACCCTATGTAGCATAAGGGTCTATCATGTTTTCCTTTTTTATTTGCATATCCTCTAAAGAGAATGTGATGCATGGGGAATGTATGGAGGCTTGATGATAGTGACCATCATCTTCCTCCTTTGGGATGGCAGGAATTTGGGTTAAGAAAACATAAAAGTCTACCAATGCTTCTTTTAGGGCTTTCCTCGTGAATTTGGAAAGTCTAAGGAACTCGTACAGAGTGATCCGAGCTAGGATGTTGGCTAGCTGAGCCAAAATATCAAAGCAGAATAGAGTTAATAGTCTCGCATCATCTTTTGAAGGGATTTGGCATAATGAAGCTCTTTCTGTTCGTCCACGGGCTGCTTTGTGGACTGCTCAACTGTCTCCTTCACTGGCTGGGAAGAGCTTGCCACCGGCTGGTGATACAGTTTCAAGTTCTACTTGCTGGATCGGGTCTTCAATGTGGAAGGAGTACTTATAACAGCAACCAAGGCAGACTCCTCTTCTCCGGATCTGGTGAGGGAAGCAATATCTTCCTCAATTTCTCTATAGAGATACCCACCACATTGCTGGAGGATGTTTTAGCCTTGTCTTTAGATTTTCTGTAGTAACAGTTGCCCATTGTTGGCTTTCAATAATATCAGAGTGAACTCACATTATCTCTTCTCGAGTAGGAACAGGGACAAGGCCTTTCTCTTTTTTGTTGTGGGGATCGGTATTGATCACCGTCAGTTTCCCATTCAAGATAGTAACCACTCTGACTGGCATTGATGGGAGTTCTTTGCCAAATTGAAGAGATGTTATGCTAGCCGTCACCTTCTTCTGCTCTGGACGGAGTTTGAGGACATCTATGTCGAATAGAGCTTGAAGATGTAACAGTTCTTCATAGGATGCCCCAACATCCTATGATATAAATAGTAGTTGAGATCATCAGTCTTCCTGACTTCGTCAGGGTGTCTGACCTTAGCAATTTGAGTTTGTTACTTTTCTAGAGTGACTTGAACAGAGAGACCACATGTTCATTCTTGAAGGAATATACTTCAATGGTGTATGCTTGACCGGGAGCTCCATCCCCTCTGGTTGATAGATGGTGTCAAATGTGATTTAACCTCCGTTGCTAGAATATCTCATCATTTTTGCTAAGAAGATGACTCTAGATTGCGTCGCATCAATTTGTCTGGTCTTGGTTTGTTATTTTTCTCTTTAGTCTTGATCGGGCGACTATTTCTTCTGCCTACTCGCCTTATTGCACCAGCTGCTTCTAAGTGCGACATTCTGTCACTCCTATCTGGGTGAGGAGTGCAGTCAGAAAGTTGTGGCGGATGTTTCAACCAATGTGGATTAGGACATGCCACTTAGACAATGGATTGTTATACTCTGAAATCTCTCCACATAAACTTTAATAGACTCTTCTTTCTTCTGCTTTGTCGTAAGAAGATTCGACATTGCTACCTCTGTATTGTCTTCAAAGAAGCAAGTTAAAAATAGCTTTTCCAAATTAGTCCAAGTTTTGATAGAGTCGGCACACAGCTTCATGAACCACTCAAAGGCAACCCTCTTAAGAGTGCCAATGAATAAACGAATAATACTAGCATCATTCGATACTACGGACCCGACTTGGGATTTAAAGTAGTATATGTGCTAGTTCGGTGACCTTATACCGTCAAAACTATGTAGGGTCAATGATTTGAATTTTGGAGGGTAGAGAGTTGTGTCCCATTCTGCTGGGTAGGGTCGGACTACCCCCACATCTTGAAGGTCGCCTCGATGAGCAAGGACTTTGAGGTGTTGCCCTAGTTTGCTTATCCTCCTGGAGTGACGAGATCCGCTTCCTGAACTATCCTCCTCTTCAGATGAAGGTTTGGGGGACTGGAGGTTTGAGTGCCTTTCACTCTCAATATCCTCAGAAGAAGGTCTTTCTCCCTCCTTTTTCCCCTAGGTTTTTGGACCCTTTTTCTTTTTCTTAAGCAACTGTGCTAGCATCTACTTAAGGATGTCGATAGATTCTTACTCAGCTCGAATCATGCTGAACTGTTCCTCTGAACTTGGGCCTGCTCTTCGAATCGCTTGGCCACTTCTTCGGGAGTACCCGCTATGTATGCGAAGGCTTCTTACTCTATAGAAGAGTTAGAGGCCTAAAATTCCATTATGGCAGGGTGCATCTCATTCACGTTAATACCCCAGGCTAGAGCACTGAGTTCACTGGGCAATTGTATTAGTCCGAATGCGAGTGTGTCAGTACACTCCTTCTGTTTCACTCAGTATTTCTTTAAACCAGAAGAAGGTTCATTGTCAGACTCGCCAGAGCAGATGACCAGTTACTTCCCTTTGACTTGCTCGGTGTAGTGCATGGACCCACCATATTTGAAGTTACCTTTGGGTACTCCACGTCAAAGAATGACTTTTTACGGGAGCGACATCTCTTGGCTGAGTTAGAGATTGGAGGCGGCTGACAGCAGATTGAATACCGACGGCTTGCTCGTATGAGAGTTACAGTGGCATTCGGAGAGTACTGCCGTGATGAGTCATTCATAACAACATTGGAGAGTGATTTGATGGACTCTCATTTTCTGTCAAGTAGTCCCTTATATCTGTTGCAAGGGTATACAAAAGACTAGCCTCGAATCCGTAGGGATGAGAACTTTTTGGATTAGCTTTGATCTTGGCCATCTGAGGCTGAACACGTGTCTTGCATTTCTATAATGAAACGCGGGTCTGATCATCGCGTTTTGGCAGAGTTTGCTTCAGAACGCGAACTATGTGTTGAGTAGTAGGAACGCGAGAGTCACATTCTAGCACAGATTGAACGCGAGTCTCGCGTTTTGGAACAAGAATGGGAACCTCGCTCTTGAGCATTGAGATGCATGTTTGAAGAACACGGGTCTCGTGTTGCTTTGGAGAAATGCGTCTCTCATGTTTGAAGAACACGGATTTTATCACCCTTCCTTAGCCAAAAATCATCTCCAAGTGCACTCACACAACCCAAGTCTTAACTAAAAATTGATAGACGTTGGCCCTACGGACATCTCGGACTCATTAAGAGATTAACCGAGGGTGAAAATTGCAAGAACTATACTCCTGCAAAATCGGTGTCTAAGGAAAGTGGATTGAGAGGTTAAGCCTCGAAAGCTCCATGGTTGGTGTAATTAAGGCCCGTGGCTCATGCCCGGATACCTTCCACTGAGTTTTGCCTTTTCCTGACTGATTAGCTTGTAGTCAAGTTCTTACAACAACCTCCCCCGGAGAATCGACCAGTTAGGAGTTATCTAGGTCCAGGTACCTTAGAATAAGGCTTGGTTGTTATTTTTCTTTCTTTTGTTTGTTGTTTATTCTTTTCAATTGTTTCATTGCTTGTACATTGTTTGTGGTGTGTGCTGCATGCAAGAGTGGATTAGAGATCCTGTAACTTTTAGATTTACCAGAAACACTTCTCTACCCTTACATCTAGAACTGGTGATTGCATCACTTCAGGACAGGTTTTACCCGATCAGAACCTCACTGCCATCTTGTGTAAAGCTGCCTGAGGCGAATGGAAATAGCTTTGAGTTAGAGCCCCAGTTCATCAACACCCTTTCAAAATTTCATGGTTTAGTATCGGAAGATGCATACTTTTTTGTTAGGGAACTTAAAAAAGTACGTCTCATGATGCGCATTCTCCAGCTGGAAGACGATGCCGTTAGGCTACGTTTCATTCCCTTCTCCCTAAAGGACCTAGCTAAAAAATGGTTGTACAGTTTGGCTGTAGATTCAGTTATAATGTGGGATGATTTCGTCAAGGCCTTCTTGAAGAAATTCTACCCAATTCACAAAACTGCCCTTATCAGAAAGAATATCATGCAGTTTAGGCAAGAATAAAGCGAACTATTTTGGAGATACTTTGAGCGATTCAAAGATATCCTAGCTCAGTGCCCTCATCACGGTGTAGAGAAATGGCGTTGTGCCAGATTCTCTATGATGATTTGGATTATCAAATGAAAACCCGTTTAGAAACCATGTGTCAGGAAGGGTTCTTGCAAAAGGATGAAAATGAGGGTTAGGATTTGTTTGAGAATCTAGCTGAGAAAACCCTGCAATGGGAGCCAGCCTCAAAAAAAATCAAGGAATTCACAATCTATAGCTTCAAAAGGAGGGCTTCTATGCTTAGAATCATCCATAGCTACAGAAGCTAAGATTGCTACCCTGATGAGGAGAATAGAGGCTCTAGAAACAAAAGATCTAGCCAATGTCAACCAAATCAACCCACTACCAGTTCACAATCCGAGTTGTTCATACTGTCAGACACCAAACCATGTCTTTAAAGAGTGTCATGTTTTCCAAACTCACCAAGTGCCACCAGAACACATGAATGCGGCCTACTCACAGCCGCCGCATAATCCTTACTCACAAATGTACAATCCCAATTGGAGAAATCACCCCAATTTCTCTTGGGCCCAGAACAATTCTCCTAGTCCAAATTTTCCCAATCATCTCCACCATCCCAATCATCCAACGAATTTTCCCAGTCAAGCTCCATCTTCCTCCTACCAAAGTTCACCAATTGAGAAGAAATTTAGTAAATTGGAAGAGAGTATGGTAGCTTTTTGAAATCCCAAGCCGCCGCTATGCTAAATCAGGGACAAACATTGAGCAACCATTCACAGGCCATATCGAGATTGAAAATGCAAATGAGTAAATTGCTAACTCTCTAAGTGAAAGACCAAAGGGTACTTTACCTAGTCAGTCTCTAGTTAACCCCATGAACTCCAATCAAGTGTATGAAATTCAGGATCCTTCAATGAATCAGTGCAATGTTGTTTATACTGTTCGATTAGGAAAGAAGGTGGACAACCAGGTTTACCAATAAAAAAATCGTTCCACATTAATCTTGCTCTTGCTTCAACATCTGCCTGCCCCCCAATCTGCTCTACAAACGTCTGACAAAGACACAGTTGCTAAACAAGTTCATAAGCTTGTAGAACCCTTTCCTAATAGGCTTAAGAACAATAATAAGAACATGCATAAGGAGAAGATACTTGAGATGTTTAACCAGGTCAAACTGAATGTGCTTCTTCTTGACGCTATCGAACAAGTCCCAACCTATGCCAAATTTCTTAAGGATGTGTGTACAAAGAAGATAAAGACAAATGTGCCCAAGAAAGTATTCTTGGCAACCAGCATAAGTGAAATTATGTCTGGCCCATTCCGGTGAAATACAAAGATCTCAGATGTCCCACAATTTCCTGCATCATAGGACAAATAGAAATTAGTAGAGCACTCCTTAACCTGGGAGCAAGTATTAACTTGCTACCTCTCTCAGTATACCAGCAACTTGGGTTGGGCGAGCTGAGTTCAACTCGAGCCACCATTCAGTTAGCAGACCGATCTATGAAAATCTCCAAAGGGGAAATCACAGATGTCCTTATCTGGGTCAGGAATTTTATCTACCCTGTTGACTTCATTGTGCTTGAGACCCGACCTGTGTCATATGCACGGTCTCAAACTCCAGTCATCTTAGGGCGCCTATTCCTTGCTACAGCCAATGCCATAATCAACTGTGGGAATGGGTCATGCGATTGACCTTTGGAGATATGACGAAGGAAGTCAATGTCTTCAATCTTGGAAGACAGCCCAGGGATATAAATGGTCAGACTTTTGAGGTCAATTCTATTGAAAATTTGACCAGTGAGCACGAAGAAAGCATAGAGATGGAAGAAGAGAGCGAGTTTGATCTGGACTCGAAGGATTTGAACCTAGACCACATCATTGATTCGGCAGTAGAGTGGCATCAAGCCCAAATGTACCCCATTATAGGACCGAAATTTAAGATATCACCTCCAATGAAACCACACCTTCCCTAGAGTTAAAAGCCTTACCTGAACATCTCAAGTACGCCTACTTGGGTGGAAGAGAAACCCTGCAAGTCATCATAGCATCCCATTGATTAGTCTCTAAACTCGCATATTTCATACCACATCTTCACATTTATTTCATATTAAATTCTGCTAATAACACCTCTCTTGCATGTTTCTAGGCCCGTGATGTGCAATGAAGAAAAAGACCCTACATCACCATTTAATGGGTGATTAAAGGCGTATAATCTAGCCATTGACTTTGGAGAGCTGATTCATCAAAATCAGGGGTCCAAAATCAGAAATCGGGAACTGCATCTGACAGGGGACAGACGGGACAGCACGCGGCGCCTGACGCCGCGCGCGCGCGGCTCTAGAAGAGCCATGGAAACGAGGCTATGGCCACGTTTTTGCGGCTGTACGGGCGCGGCCGCGCCCGTACTTTGGGCCATGGTTTGCCCTGGCCCCCCTTCCCCTGGTGCCTATAAATACCCCTTGCGGGTTTTTCAGAGCAGAGACATGCAATGTTTTTAGGTTAGTTTCATCTCTATTTTGTAGTTTAGGGTAGTTTAGGTTAGTGTTCTTCTTCTTCCTCCTCTGTATTTTTCATTTCTTGTAGATCATGTAATAGGAGAGAGAGTGGTATATAGTTGAAAAGTAAGAGTTCTTGTAATAGAATGTGACAATCTTTGAAAGGTTCTATCTTTACCTCTCTTTATTTTCTTCTCTCTAATCCCTTTTACATGTTTAGCTAATCTTTTCTCTCATGGTAACTGACTACTAACCACTAACTAGTCTAACTTCTAACTTGATAATCCACATGAATCTAATAGCCTCTACTTGGCCTTACTCTTGCAAGAGCCATTGATGGCTCATGATGATGGATCTAATACTCTAACTTCCTAATTCTCTAACAAACTAACATTACTTTACTCCATGCTTACTTTTAGTTTTCATGGTTTAAGTGTAGCTTGCACTTGTTTTGTTGAGTTGGGATGTGATGAGTTACATATGGGTCACGCTTTGAAACGCTCTTGAATCAAGGACTAGTGATTGCCAAGGATACATGTGAGGAAACTATCACTAAGAGGTTAGCATGGTTAGTGGAGCCATTAGTAGTTAGTAGCTATGAGTTTTCTTTCTTTTTCACTTTGTTTTAGAAATATTAAAAATCACAAACATCTTCTTTTCTATGTTTTCACTTTTTTGTGTTTCACCGTACTTCTCTTTTCATTTTTTGTTTCCTTTTCTTTTCATTCTTTCAAATATTGAAGAACTTTTAACACACACGTGATCAACCGGTAAAGCTTCTATCGCCTACCGTCCTTGTGGATTTGACTCGTTTTAGCCTCTATGCTATAAGGGAATTATCGGGGAAGCCAAAGCACACACACTTTAAATATCAATTTCAAAACATACACTTTTTGTGTGCGATTTTCCCCGATCAGATTTTGGCACCGTTGCCGGGGGTTGGGAACGATTTGATTTCACGTTTTTGTTAACTTTTCTTGTTTATTTTGGTGTGCAGGTCAAATTTTTAGCATTGCAGAAGTCCACACTTGCTCTTGTGTGGTTGGGTAAATTCTTGTATATTTTTATATTCTGTTGCTAATATTCGTTACCTGTGCACTATAATAATTTAAGAATTAAAATACTAAATTGGATGCTTTAAAACGGTTTAGACATTTGCATTTAGGCACGTGTCAATTTCAATTCCAATATACTGTATTTTGATCGTATGTTGTTGTGATCTTGACGGAGGTATACATATTGCATAGCATATAGTTAGGACAAACACGTGGGTGATTTACTCTCTTTGTATATTCATTCTTATCTATATTGCTCACGTACACGAATTGAACTTAAGGGTAAAACCCAATACAATATAAGGTGGGAAGTCATTACCCTCCCTTACCCCAAAAATCACCTCCTCACTCACACAACCCAAGCCTAATAAAATTGCTAGACGTTAGCCCCTAGGGACATCTCGGACTCATTTAAGAGATTGACCTAAGGGGAAAGTTGTTAGAAGTTGACTCTTGTCAAATCAGTGTCAAAGGTTAGAGATTGAGAGGCGAAACCTCGAAGAACAGTGGTTTGGCATAATTAGACCAGTTGCTCTGGCACGGATACTGATAGGTAGCGAAAAATGCATAATTGTCATCATATATACCATCACATTTTCACATTTATTCATATTATAATGCACATTTATTAATCTTTCGTTATTTATTGTGTGCAGGCCTCGAGTTCTTATTTTTATAAGAAATAAAGCTTAATGAAGCCCAAAAGCTCATATCCAAGCCCAAGTCCAAGCCCAGGTGTAAAAGTGCAAATACATAAAGGCCAAAGTTGCAAATACAAAGAAGAGGGAAGGATAGACTTCTATTCAACCCTAAATGCTTGCAGGAAAGAGTTTAAAGATAAATTCGGATTCAGACTGTACATGTTTAGTATTCAGATCATAACTTTTGCTACAGATATGCAAATCTGATGATTCAAAATGCTCCAGAAAGAAGACTTGAAGCCCTACAACTCTTATGTTGATCAAACTTTCCAATTAAGTCCGTAGATAAACCAATTTCGGCGATCAATAGGATAATAAATTGCAGGACAGATTTGATTTGAACTTCTATGGATAAGTGCCACAAGTCTGGAGATAAGATTTTTTGGGAGAGTTGTACTAGGACTCTACATCTTCCAACTCCTATAAATACCCCTGCAGATGCAACACAGAAAGCGTCCAGAGGCGAGCCAAGGGCCAAAAGCTAGGGTTTTTAGTTTCTAGGTTAGATTTTCTTTTCTTTTATTTTCAAGAGAGAGAGAGGCTTATATTGAGCGTGACACTGATGTACCTTCCTCTTCTCTGCCATTGTACTGATTAATAAAGGTAATCTTTTCTTTTGTTCATTGTTCTTATGTTTTACTTTTCTTTTGTTTTCTTTTCTTTTTTCTCTTTGATCTATGTTGATTGTATACGAGCATGCAAGTGATTTCTGAAGCACGAGTATAACGAGTCTTAGCGAGAGCCAACGATATTTCATGGAGATGTTCTTCTCCTCAAGGTACGTATCAATTCATGCTTGCCAAGACTTGATGATCTAATGCGAACAGGGGACTGAGATCGATCCTATGGTTTATGCGTTCATGCCTCCAAAGTAAGGTAGAAAGTGTTAAGATTTCATGTTATTCTTCAACCAAGGTTAGTATTTCTTTTATTTTATTTTCTTTTCTTTTTGTAGATTAAATCACAACTCTTCTCCCAATTCTTTATTTGCCGACTCATTGTAAAATACCACCTTCTTCTTAACTTAGCTTAAAAATAAATAAAAATTTTTAGAGAATCTTACAAACGCTTCCATCGCTAGTCCCTCCCTGAGGATCACGACCCGCATAGCCTTGCTACAGCGGATTAGAATTGAGAACTTGCACATCCTATTCTTAAAACTAAAATACTATCTTTTGTGTGCAGGAAAACTCAATCAACAATTTGGCGCCGCTGCCGGGGACCAATTAGACCACCTCCGGAACCACCACCCTATATTTTAGTGGGTTATGTAAGGAAAGTTTCTGGTGGGTTCTACCAAATTATCTGTTATCTTGATTGGGCCGCATTTCGTGGACCAATTAGACCACCTCCGGAACCACCACCCTAAGGTAACTTCTGCCTTCCCTTGTTCTGTTTCATGCATATATGCATTCATTCATACATTGAGGACAATGCATGAGATAAGTGTGGGGGTGGGCTTTACTAACATACTAACATAAGTAGACACTAACAAAATTTGCTAATAAAAAAAAATTTAAAAAAAAAATGTTATAAAAAGGACAGTATTTTGACTTATTTTTTGAAAGAAACCTAAGTTAGTTTTAAGGATTAGGAAAATCATGATTAGGATTTCTAAAAACTTGGTCAAAATAAATAAATTGTTGAATTTTTAAGTATAGGAGAGAAATTGAATAAATAATTAGTCTTGATTTTTACCTTAATGAAATTTGCATTCCTAGTACATATCTAGGATTCTAAGACAAAGACCTTGTGCCTCATAAAAAAAAAATAAAAAAAAAATATCACCAATTAAGCTGGATACATGTGCCTCAAGAAGCATAAGTATTCACGCCTAAAGGTGAGTTCTAAATAAAAATAAAGTCCTTAGTTTTGTGGCCTAGTTCATTCGAATTTGAGTCTGCGGGGTGTTTTCTCACCTGGTGCCCTAAAGCCAACCGGTTTGGGAGTCATCGACTTTAAGTTTGTTACATGGGTGGATTAGAAAGCCTAAGAAGACTAAGAAATATAATATATGTATTAACACATCTAATAATCAATTAGTTAGGTATGAGGGCCTCAAGAAGCCTTGATGCTTACACGAAAGAAAATTAGATGCGTTATACATATTAAAAAAAAATTAAAAAAAAGAAAAAAAAATATATATATAAAGAGGCATGAGAGTCCAAGTTAAGGAATTCCTAGTATAAATTCATAAGGATGCATATGATTTTTGGTAACGAAAAAGACTATATTAGAAATTCAATTTTAATTCTTACCTAAAATGGAAAACAATTAACTTTATAAAGACTAAGTTTGAAGAATGAATAAAAGTGAGGATCCTAAAACTTATAGACTACTTAGTCTCTTCAATAATAATTCAAATATTTTCTTTTTATGGATTTTGTGGGTGCAATCCGCTGAAAACCCTCACGAGACAACACTCGTCCTCTAGGGTAACCTAGAGGTTTAACGGCTTGTTGCACATGCTAAGTGCAACCGTGATTCCTACGAAAGTGAGTTAGCTAGGTTAGATTTTTCTCTTTCTTTTGATTTTTACTCGAGGACGAGCAAAAAGATAAGTGTGGGGGTGTGATAGGTAGCGAAAAATGCATAATTGTCATCATATATACCATCACATTTGCACATTTATTCATATTATAATGCACATTTATTAATCTTTCGTTATTTATTGTGTGCAGGCCTCGAGTTCTTATTTTTATAAGAAATAAAGCTTAATGAAGCCCAAAAGCCCATATCCAAGCCCAAGTCCAAGCCCAGGTGTAAAAGTGCAAATATATAAAGGCCAAAGTTGCAAATACAAAGAAGAGGGAAGGATAGACTTCTATTCAACCCTAAATGCTTGCAGGAAAGAGTTTAAAGATAAATTCGGATTCAGACTGTACATGTTTAGTATTCAGATCATAACTTTTGCTACAGATATGCAAATCTGATGATTCAAAATGCGCCAGAAAGAAGACTTGAAGCCCTACAACTCTTATGTTGATCAAACTTTCCAATTCAGTCCGTAGATAAGCCAATTTCAGCGATCAACAGGATAATAAATTGCAGGACAGATTTGATTTGAACTTCTATGGATAAGTGCCACAAGTCTGGAGATAAGATTTTTTGGGAGAGTTGTACTAGGACTCTACATCTTCCAACTCCTATAAATACCCCTGCAGATGCAACACAGAAAGCGTCCAGAGGCGAGCCAAGGGCCAAAAGCTAGGGTTTTTAGTTTCTAGGTTAAATTTTCTTTTCTTTTTATTTTCAAGAGAGAGAGAGGCTTATATTGAGCGTGACACTGATGTACCTTCCTCTTCTCTGCCATTGTACTGTTTAATAAAGGTAATCTTTTCTTTTGTTCATTGTTCTTATGTTTTACTTTTCTTTTTGTTTTCTTTTCTTTTTTCTCTTTGATCTATGTTGATTGTATACGAGCATGCAAGTGATTTCTGAAGCACGAGTATAACGAGTCTTAGCGAGAGCCAACGATATTTCATGGAGATGTTCTCCTCCTCAAGGTACGTATCAATTCATGCTTGCCAAGACTTGATGATCTAATGCGAACAGGGGACTGAGATCGATCCTATGGTTTATGCGTTCATGCCTCCAAAGTAAGGTAGAAAGTGTTAAGATTTCATGTTATTCTTCAACCAAGGTTAGTATTTCTTTTTTTTTATTTTCTTTTCTTTTTGTAGATTAAATCACAACTCTTCTCCCAATTCTTTATTTGCCGACTCATTGTAAAATACCACCTTCTTCTTAACTTAGCTTAAAAATAAATAAAAATTTTTAGAGAATCTTACAAACGCTTCCATCGCTAGTCCCTCCCTGAGGATCACGACCCGCATAGCCTTGCTACAGCGGATTAGAATTGAGAACTTGCACATCCTATTCTTAAAACTAAAATACTATCTTTTGTGTGCAGGAAAACTCAATCAACAGATACCTCCCACTGATCTTGCCCTTATCTGGTCGATTAACTCGTGGTCAGATTCTGACAATGTACCCCCATGGACAGTCTAACCAGTTAGGAGTCGTCTAGGTCTAAGTCAACCCTAGCATAGGCTTGTTTTCTTTTCTTTTTCTTTCTTTCTTTGTTTGTTGTTTTTCTTTTTTGTAAACTGTGATATGGATTTCAACAACAATAATTTTTTTAATCCTAATATGAATCCATATTTCACCCCTTCCTCATTTGACTCAGATAACTCCGACCCGGCTGTATACAATATGAACCAACCATATATACCGGGTTGGATTATCCAACTCAATATGACCCATATCCCCAATCCTATGACTATAATTTTGAAAATAATTTTCACTCTTCATAGAGTTCATGGGGATTGACCTCCCGCGAGTAAAATTTTCAACCACCTTATCCAAAATTTTTATTTCCCGATTTGGCTTCATATCCTCCTTTTCCTGTTCCACCAACCGAGGAAAAATCCAATTTGGAAAGGAGTATGGAAGCCATGCTTGAGTCCCAACAATAAATTCAAAATTTACTCAATTCACAATTCTTCCCAAATCAAACTCTATATACTCCTTTTCTAGAACATCCAATTGAAGAAGAATCTGAGCTAGAAGATCTTTTGGAAGT
The DNA here is from genome assembly GCA_038442645.1 of Agave tequilana. Taxonomy (NCBI): domain Eukaryota; kingdom Viridiplantae; phylum Streptophyta; class Magnoliopsida; order Asparagales; family Asparagaceae; genus Agave; species Agave tequilana. The sequence goes on along the minus strand of JAVJIF010034217.1, from coordinate 47,061 downwards.
CTTTTGTGAAAAATTGCAACGATTTCAAAATATGTTGGACTCATCATCTCAGCCAAATTTTCAAGAGTCCTACTCATCTTTTCCAGTCTCACTGATTCAAAATGAACAACCATCAATACTGGAATTGAGTATGGAACCCTTGCGTGAGTCCGAGCAGCAATCACAAAATCCGATGGACTCACAATTTCACCACAAGTTCCAAAATCAACTTCCATACTTACCTTTTCAAGAAGAACCAATTGCAAAAAGTATGGAAGACATGATTCTGACTCCAAATTCTGTTACCTGGCCAATCAGTAGGTTAGACTCAATAATGAGCGGATTGATCAATGAGAGTGAGGAAAGTCTTTCTTGTTGACCTTTGACCGATCCTTATATCCCTAACTCTACTGATTGGACCCAAGAATCATGTCATTTTAGAAATCCAGCTTTAATTTCATCATACCAATCTGAACTTGACCAACATCAACCTCTTGACATTTTGGCAAGTTATCATTTTCCTGAAATTGAACTTCAGCTTAAAAGTGATCATGTACCTCATGTTGGAGATTCCAAATCACTTTTTGATTCAATAATGACTCCTGTAACTTTACCAGAATTTTTCTCTATTCTGGAGTCAACATTGAATCCTGTACCAGTACACTACGAAATTGAATCACCAGTATCTTATGAACACACTTCATTAATGGGAAAAGTGTGTGAACATCAATTCTCTGGTTTGGACCCTATTTCTGAACCAATTTCGACTCTCATTGTTGACTCTCGACTTGATCTAAGTCAAATTTTCGAGTCGGTATCGGTTTTTATTCTTGTCCATTTGAGTCCAAATCCATCATCTCCCAAAATCACACTTCATTGTTGGACAAGGATGTTGAAGAAAATGACTTAGTAATTATTTTTGAAATTTGGACATTATATTTGGATAATTTTTTCAATAAGACCATTCATTCAATCATTCTTTTACTGGGTCGTATTAGAGAGGTCATTGGTGGGTTTTTGCAAGATCCACGATGAGGTAATTTTCCTTCCCTCTCCATTTGTTTAATGTATATACACATTCACGATGCATTGAGGACAATGCATGAGATAAGTGTTGGCCTAAAGGTTACACTCTCCATTTTTATGCGTTTTGATGATAACAAACCATATAAAAGCTATTTGGTACTAATAGAGTTTCTAGAATGAATTTCAGGTTTATACTAGTCTTGATGGCTCAAGCGTTCTAAAGCATGTTGCAAGGTTGACGGCGCAAGACGACTCACTCATAGGAGAAGAGACTCTTGCTAAGCAACATGGTTCAGAGACGCCTTCCTATAGATCTTTATGTTATTAGTTTGTTAAAGAATAGTATATAGTATTGAAGCTCAAAATATCCTACACACACAAAATTGCACATGTTTTAAAAAGATTATTTTCGACTCTAGTATAAAATACTTTAAAGTCCTATTTCAGTTTATGCATACTTAGCTTATTAGATTTTACAAAGCCTTTTGCAAAAATTCCTTTAAAAATAACATAATCTTCAAATCATATTTCTAACTGTTTTTCAGCCTATGACCTGTTACGGTCGACCAGGCGGTCGACCGGCTCTATCACAGGTCAGAACGGTCGATTGTGCGGTCGACCATAGTTCTGACACATTGGGGTTTGCATGTGTGCACGTTCCCCGGTCAACCGGGCCCCATAACGATCAATCGAGCGATCGACCGACTGACTAACCCAAACTCTCGGTTTGGGACGGTCGACCGGCCGGTCGATCGTGATTGGTTTTTTTGCCAAACGGCTAGTTTTTTTAAACATGTTTTAAAACGTGATTTTAATCTTAAAACATGGTTTTAGGCTGTTTTTGGTCATATTCTTCCTGATTAGTCAAAAGAAACATTTACGCTTTATTCCCTACCTAAATCCTATAAATAGGGGCGGTTGGGGTTGAGGAGAATTATAGTAACATTTGCAAAGAATTCAAAGTTTGAGTATCTTGAAAGAGGTTTTTACTCTCAGTTTTTGTGCTCTAATCTCTGATTTATTTCTAATATTTTTGAATCAAATCTCTCTTCTACTATGTTTCATTTTCACTTACAGACCTTGAGCTTCAATCCTACATATTATTCTCTAGGATTTTGTAAAGAAAAATTTTTCAAAAGAGAGTTTGTGGTCTTTTGATCACTAAGTGATTATTGTATTTGTGGTTACACTACCTCTGGACTAGAGGAGTGTGATTGAGGAGTTGGGTACTCCCTAGTGATTATAATCCTTTGTGAAAATTCTAGTGGATCGGAATCCTTCTGGGTGAAGGCGGGGACGTAGAGCTGGGTGCTCGAACCTCGAAACAAATCTCCACGTTTGCGATTGGTTCACTTGTGTTTTTTACTTTCTATTCATTCATTCTTATATTATCGATCTATACTCTCACAATAAGATTATATTGTGCACCTCAAACTCTTATTTAGAAGAATCACGAGGAAGGAGTTCAGAGCCCTTCACGGGGTATCCGGCTTCTAATCTTACTTTGAGTGATCGTTGCATCATCTAATTTTTAAATTGTGCATTGATTTGCATTTCACCTATTCACCCCCTCCAGGTGATTTCAATTGGTATCCGAGGTAGGACTCTAGTTTTTGGCTTACATCCTTAGAGAGCTCCTATAGTTGCTAATCATTATTTTCATATCTTCACTCATGCAGTAGTAAAAATGGCCGATAACATTAAGACCCCACCCAAATTTGATGGACTCAACTTTCCCATATGAAAAGTTAGGATGAACATATTTTTGCAATCTCTAGGTAGCTGAGTTGCTAAGTCTTTGACCAAGCCCTATAGTGAACCCATAGGTGAGGAGGACACTTGGTCCGATCTTACCTCCAAGGAAGTTGATGCAAATTCGAAGGTTCAAAATGCCTTACTTTTAGCATTAAATGAGGATGATCTAACACGGGTTATCCATTGCAAGTCCGCCTATGAGATTTGGCAACACTTATTGGTCACTCATGAGGGAACATCACAAGTCAAGAGAGTTAAAATTAATCTCTTGCGTTCCCAATATGAATGTTTTAGAATGCAAGAAAATGAATCTATTGATGATATGATTACTGTAACTGCCTATTTTTTTTATTATTTATTATTTCCTAATTATATTAAGCATCGGTTATATAGCGAATTTTTTTTTATGATTCCTCTTTCTTAATTGAATACCAATAGTAATAAAAATAACCAAAGAATTAGTATTTTATTTTGAATGAGTTATTTTCATTTTTGGGATATATGGCATAAATTGGAATTCATAGAATATATATGTTGGTATTTTATGCCAACATAAATATGATACTAGAGTATATGGGAGTATATCTTAGATAATTGCATTTTGAAGTATATCTAATAGTATTCCCAAAATTAGTGTATACCTAAATAAATACTAGGTATTTGTAGATTAATTATTATTTACAGTTAGTGGATGGGTTAGGTATGCATGGAGAGGTGAGGTGTAAGGCTAGGATCATCTTGATCCTAGCTTTGGCCAAGTGGCAAGTTAGTGGAGGGGTGTTTTGTAATGACCTGAATTGATGGTGGGCTTCTATGCAAGAATCCTTTCCCCTTACGTGAGATCTGAGAGGAGAGTTTCTCTCCTCTCTGTAAAAGAAGAAGAACACCTTTCTCTCCCAAAACAAAACCCTAGATCCACACAACTCTTTCTCTTCCACACTAAATCTCTCTCTCTCCCTCTCTCTTTCACTCCCAGCCGAAGCCAAGGGGCGGCAGCAACCGCGCGCCACCAGCACGCGGCTGCGCACAGCCGCGCGGGGGCGGCGCACAGCCGCGCGGGCGGCGCTCAGGGCCCCGGGTTGGCTTGATTCGGGGGGGATCCCCTGTTGGCCGGAGAAGAGGAGAATTTCAGTTTTGGGGTGGTTTTGAAAGGGAAATCAAAAGCCCTAATTCTGAATTCAAGTTCCAAAAACTCCCAAATTTCTGAAGCTCATTGGGTTGAAGGTAAGAATTGTTACTCCACTAATTCCTCTCTCTTTATAAGTTATTTCATGACTAAGAATTGCCTTTGTCCTTTGCTACGGTTTGAGTGGAGGGATTGATCAAAGAACACAAGTGGGAATCCATCTATTAAGTGAGTAAATTCCTATACTCACTATACATACATAATTCATTAATCTAATTTAAGTATTTGATGTAATAAAATTAGGATGGATTTGGGGAAAGTATACTAGAATAATGTAGGGTAACATGTAAATTAATTTCCATGGGATTGGTGACATACTTGTTCTCTTTTCACTAGAGGGTGGTTACATAAATTGTTTGTGCTATGCATTAGTAACAACTAGAGCTAGGTTAAGTAACATATGTGAAGTGCATGGTGATGGGTGATTGCTTCCTAAGTCCTTCTAAAATAAATTGGATAGAGGATGTAAATGTGCATTGGGGGTTATGTTACATGTTATGTATGTGTAATTTTAAGTCACTAATCATGATAACTAGGTGTTTTCACCTGAATCATAGTTGTACGAATTACTCTGGTAATACCTATATAGTAGCATGATTGTGTATGTGGGTGACATGTGAGCATGTCGATTGTGTGATCTTACCAAAACATGCTAATTGTGTAACTTAGGCAATAGTATATTTTTGATATGCAATATGTATGAGTGTGTTGATTGTAGGAACTATACGTTGGTATGTTGATTTCCTATGTTTGTCAATTAAGAGGAGGAAGGGGCCGGGCGGGAGCCGGTAGGAGGGGGAAGACGGTGAGTAATGTTAGTGCATAATTATTTACAAATATAAGGAGGAAGGGCCGGGCGGGAGCCGGTAGGTGGGAGAAGACGGGGGTCATGGGAATCACGTATGTACATTACATGAATATGTATGTTTATTCATATGCTATATATGAGTCTTGGTTGCACTTCTAGGAGGAAGGGGCCGGGCGGGAGCCGGTAGGTGGGAGAAGACGGGGGAAATTAGCACCCTATGATTAGGGTGATGTGTGAATGTGCCCTAGTAAATAATAGAAATATTGTATTATCGGTAAGTGTTGGGAAAGTGACAATAATTAGTAAAGGCTTGGGCAAGGTAGGAACATGTGTATAGAGACATTCATGGAAGAGATCAATTAATGATCTCGCTCTAGTATATACTTAGAAGGAACTTTTAATAATCATAAAGAAAGTCTAACAATTGTAACTTGTGATTATTAAATCGGGTAAGGAGGTATTTATATTCATGTAAGGTCTCCTTGGACTCCGCAAGGTATGTTGTGGTAGAATATTCATGATTTCATTCGTATAGTGTTTATGAAATTTACTCGCTGAGCCGTCGAGCTCATTCCTTTTATTTTCCCCTTTCAGGTCTGGATAAAGGTAAAGGCATACTGTAGCATGGAGTAGATATGAGCAGGATGGCATATCTTCTATAAACCATTATTTTTGTTCACTATGTGTATATAAGTATGTTTTATTTCAGCATTTCCTAGTTAAATGTATCTTGATGCTACTATCATATGTAACCCTCTTCTTGTAATAATTGTAATTAGAACTTGTGGTGCTTGGGATGTTTGTAAATCTAAGTATGGTGATCATGTTGATAGTATCATGTGGATGATGGATATGTAAGGGAAAATATTGTGTAAGCATATTGTGGGAACTTCTTAAGGTTGAAATGTGATGGTAGTGAGATCTTTATACCTTGTGATAAGTAGGCCGTGTGGCCGAAATCATTTATGGACATAAGTAGGCCTTGGAGCCGAAATCGCTATTCTTGTATATGGAAAAAGGTAAAATTTTAGAGGAAATGCTGCCGAAATTTTCTAGATTTTGAATCAAAGAAGAGATATGGGAATAAATACGTGTTATGGATCTAATCTTTCTTATTAGAAGCTAGGACCGTTTCAGTTGGTATCAGAGCCTGGTTTAGGCAAGGTTAGCCTAGATAGATGTAGCATACAGGACTGGCTAGGTAAGCATGTGAAATCTGTATGTATGTTTGGGTAAGTTAGATAAAGGGGTATTGGGGTGACAGTAGGATCTTAGGGTATTGGAACCTGAAATGTATGATATTTAACTGTTCTCTACATTTGAATTCGGGTACCCGCATACCTTAATTCAAATGGATCCTACAAAGGGTGCGGGCCCTTCTGTATGGAATTTCAGTGATATGGGATACTGGAAAAGAGAGAGCAATCAAAATATCACACAAGACAGGGTTAAACCTATTGGCAGGGTAGTTCCACCCAATGGTAAAATTATGAAAGATCGGCATGGTTAAAGAAGTGATGATTTTCTATCATGTCTTGTTATATATTTATGCAATCTATTATTTTGGGGAGAATTGGAAGACAAATCGTCTAATGTAAATCTCTTACTACTACAGATGGGAGATTCTGAGATGACAGGATCGTCATCCGATGGTCCGGGGTCAGAAAGTTTGAGTTGGATTGCGGACCACATGGATTGGGATTTTGAATCCGATGAGACCGATCCAGCTATCATTCTGAAAGGTCCCCCAGACAGTAAAGATACAGGGGTTCGCATGAGACAAGATAATAAAGATGAAATCAGTGAGGCAGAAAGTGCCATAAGGAATGCACCAACGACTGTGGACCTGGGAGTCCTGCCTAACAATGAGATGAATCCTGAAGGAAGGATTTTCTTTGGAGGTATTTGGTGGGACTCCAGTTGGGTAGAAGACATGGATCTTTACGATGATCATGAGAATTGGAGATGTGAATATGATGCTGTCCTGGAGGAAGAAGAAGAGGATCCTGAAGAAGTAGATCCAGAAGAAGATGATCCTGAGGAGTTAAATCAAGAAGAAGAAGACCCCGAAGAAGAGGAAGGCAGTGAGGAAGATGAATCTGGAGGAGACGACAGGGAGGAAAGCTCCTCGGGTTCTAACATAACCCCCTTTTAGAGGTCTAGGTGGGTGGCATTTTTTGTTTTTGGAGAAAATGAATGTTGACTCATATGAGGTTATATATATATATGAGAGAAATGTAAATCAGCTGACACAGGAGGCAAATTCGTCCTATGTCGCACTCAAAAATCATATTTCCCGAATGAATTTTCAAGATCCGACCGTACATTATCATCTTCATATTCTAAGATATACACATATAAATAATCAAGTGATTTGAAGTTCGTTTACTCATTGATCTATACGTTCTATTTTGTTCTATGTAAAAAACCGTTAATGTTTGAACCCAAAAAAAATGTAGTAAACAAACTTCAAATCACTTGATTTTTTATATGTATATATCATAAAATATGAAGATGATAATGTGTGGTCCGATCTTGAAAATTCATTCGGGAAATATGATTTTTGAGTGTGACATAGGAGGAGTTGCCTCCTGTGTCAGCTGATTTACATTTCTCTCTCTCTCTCTCTCTCTCTATATATATATATATATATATATATTTTGGGTGAAGAAAGTGGTTGTCAATAGCTATATGTGTGAACAATGTATCTCTTTATGACTACACTTGTATGTTTTGAAAGAATGTAGTCATGCTAATGTAAATGTTGCCATGAAAACATTTTGTGCATAAATGAAATCAGTATTTTGTTTTTGGAGCTATTCTACTTGTTATTATTGAGTTGCCATTGATTAAGTTTGACTATTCTTTTAGGTATTAAATGGACTTAAATTTTCCTCCACCCGATGCCAACTCGGAGGGCGACGTCCCATTGCACAGCGCAATCGGGAGCGTCCATCCCCCGGCAAGTCAAGAATTCCTAAGTGAACAATCTAATACCAATTGGAGAATTCCAAACAGAATACCAGATTGGCTGTTGCAACTGGCAAATGTTAATAACCCTCGTAGAGCCCTTGAACAATTTCAAAAGTTAAATCCACCAGCTTTTAAAGGAGGAGTTGATCCGATACAAGCTGAAGAATGGCTCCGTCAGATTGAGAAAATACTTGATGTGATGGAGTGTACTGAAAATCAACGGGTATCTTTCACCTCCTTTATGTTCCAAGGAGAAGCTGAGCGCTGGTGGGAGATGATTAAAGGAAGGGCTAAGACCATGGGGAAAGAAATCTATTGGAACTTTTTAGTTAAAAAGTTCAATGAAAAATATATACCGGGAGTGGTGAAGGACAGACTCGCAATGGAATTTCAAGACCTAAAGCAGGACCAGTTGACTGTGAGTCAATATGAAGCCAAATTCACCCAACTGTCTAGATATGCTGAAAAATTGGTGTCCGAAGAGGAAGATAGGGCAAAAAGATTTGTTAGAGGCTTGAGGCCTGAAATCAGGAGTAAACTGATTCCTTTCCAATTACAGATCTATAGCCAAGCTGTAGAGAAGGCCCTAGAAATTGAAAGAGACATGCAGGAAAGTCGGGAGGCAAGGACCAGGGAACTGCCTTTCATGAAGTGCCCCCGGTATGCTAATGCGTCAAACTTTGGAACTCATCCGGTGAGGTCCGATAGAGGCACCGGATCTTCCATTATGCCCGCTCAGGGGACCAGGATGAACGCATGGCCCAAGAATAAAGGATTTCCCCATTCAGAGTTACCAATGTCCTCTCCACGCTCCAACTTTGCGGGAAGCCAATGGTGTCCAAGGTGCAATCGAAGTCACACTGGCAGTTGCTCTGTTGGTAAGCAATGTTTTGCTTGTGGCAAAATGGGTCATATGAGGAGAGACTGCCCAACCCTGCATGGATATCCAGGAGCTAGTAGGGGAACAGGGAGACCGACCATGGGCATTGCCCCAACAGCAGGAGGACAAGCTACCGCCTTTCGGCAACCTGTCAACAGGACTCGCTCAGCCATGACGCAAGCATCAGTACAACAACCCAGAGTTCAAGGAAGAATGAATGCCATAACTCCGCAGGAAGCTAGAGCATCCAATGCAGTGGTGGAAGGTACCGTCTATGTATCTGAAAATATTGCTCGAGTATTATTTGACCCCGGTGCTACCCACTCATTTATTTCTTCATCATTTGCTGCAATAATTAACAAGGAATTTGAACCTATGAATTATCAACTAGTGGTGTCAACCCCAGTAGGCGCGAGAGTGACCACTAGTGAATACTATAAGGAATGTGAAATCATTTTAGGAGAAATGAAAACACATGCAGACTTGATCAAATTAGGAGAGATGGAATTTGACATCATCCTAGGAATGGATTGGTTGTCAACATATCGGGCTCATGTAGACTGTCACTAGAAGAGAATAATCTTTAAGTTAGAAGGAACTCTAGAAAGAGTCTATGAAGGGTGAAGGATAAAATTTGCACTCCAATCATTTCAGCCTTGAAGGCCACTAAGCTATTAAGGCAAGGGTGTCAAGGATTCCTGGCAACTGTTATTAGTGAAGACAAGATAATGAAAGTTGAAAACATTGAAGTTGTGAAGGAATACCCTTATGTATTTCCGGAGGATCTACCCGGCTTGCCCCCAGATAGGGAAGTAGATTTTTCCATTAATCTTCTACAGAGACAAGTCCCATATCCAAGGCACCCTATAGGATGGCGCCCGCAGAAATGAAAGAATTGAAGGATCAGCTACAAGAGTTACTAAGTCTGTGATTTATTCGGCCGAGTGTATCACCTTGGGGTGCTCCTATGTTATTTGTTAAGAAGAAAGATGGGAGCATGAGGCTGTATATAGACTATCATGAATTGAACAAGGTCACTATCAAGAATCGATATCCACTACCGAGGATTGATGACCTTTTTTACCAACTTCAGGGTGCCAGTATATTTTCCAAAATAGATCTGAGATCTAGATACCATCAATTAAAAATTAAGCCGGAGGATGTTTCTAAGACAGCCTTTCGGACTAGATATGGTCACTATGAGTTTTTAGTGATGCCATTTGGTTTGACCAACGCTCCAGCAGCATTTATGGATCTGATGAATAGGATCTTCCAACCATACCTAGATCAATTTGTGGTGGTCTTTATAGATGACATTCTAATCTACTCTAAAAGCAAAGAAGAGCATGAAAGTCATTTAAGGGTAGTTTTACAATTATTGAGAGAGAACCAACTCTATGCAAAACTTAAAAAGTGTGAATTCTGGCTGGATAAAGTTGGATTCTTGGGCCACATCATAAGTAAGGAAGGAATATCAGTGGATCCTGCGAAGATCGAAGCGATTAAAGAATGGCCTCGACCTACCAATGTCACCGAAGTGCGAAGCTTTCTAGGATTGGCTGGGTATTACCGGAGATTTGTGGAGGGATTCTCCAAGATAGCGGCATCCTTATCACAACTAACCAAGAAGGGACTCAAATTCTATTGGGGGAGATAGTCAGGAAAGAAGTTTTCAAGAGTTAAAGGATAAACTAACATCGGCCCCAGTCCTAGCCATGCCCACTGGAATTGAAGGCTATGTTATTTACAGTGATGCGTCGAAGTCAGGGCTAGGGTGTGTGTTGATGCAGCATGGCAGGGTAATTGCATATGCTTCTAGACAACTAAGGAACCATGAGAAGAATTATCCTACACATGATCTTGAGCTAGCCGCAGTCATCTTTGCCTTGAAAATATGGCGACACTACCTTTATGGGGTCTCATGTGATATATACACAGACCATAAAAGTCTAAAGTATATCTTTACCCAAAAGGAGCTGAATATGCGACAAAGAAGATGGTTGGAGTTAATGAAAGACTACGACTTGGCTATTCATTACCACCCGGGAAAGGCCAATGTTGTGGCAGATGCCCTTAGTAGGAAGTCTGGAGGATCCGTAGCAGTGTTACTAACACAACGGGATGACCTATTAAAGACATAGAGCGGATGCAATTGGAGATCTTGGTAAAGGAAACTCGAGAAGGGGTGGTACAGGTAAATCAAGTTAGCATTGATTTTGACCTCCACAAAGAGATAAAAGAAGCTCAACTAAAAGATGATCAAGTAATTAGAATTGTGGAAGGAGTGCAAAGGGGTGAAACTCAAGATTGTTCCATTGTTAAGGACTTGCTAAGAAAGGGAGGCCGAATCTATATACCTTCAGATTTTAAGCTCAAAGAGCGAATTATGACTGAAGCACATTGCACTCCTTACAGCGCACATCCTGGAGCAACCAAAATGTATCAAGATCTACGATCAAATTTTTGGTGGGAAGGAATGAAGAAGGACATAGCTAAATTTGTACAAAGATGTCTAATATGCCAACAAGTCAAAGCTGAACATAAGAAGCCCCCGGGACTCCTTATGCCGTTGCAAATACCTGAATGGAAGTGGAGCAACATTACTATGGATTTTGTTACAGGACTTCCCAAATCCCCTCAAGGATATGATGCCGTATGGGTGATAGTAGACCAACTCACAAAGTCCACCCATTTCTTACCCATTCGAATAAACTATTCGATGGACAGATTAGCCCAAATCTACCTCCGAGAAATAATCAGAATTCACGGAGTACCTGAGACTATTGTGTCAGATCGGGACCCCCGATTCCAGTCAAGACTATGGATCAGCCTATCCCAGGCTCTGGGCACTAAACTACATCAAAGCACAGCTGCTCATCCGCAAACCGACGGACAATCAGAAAGAACTATTCAAATACTTGAGGATATGCTGAGAGCATGTGTATTGGATTCGGAGGTAATTGGGAAAAATGCCAACCATTGGCAGAGTTTGCATACAACAATAGTTATCAATCTACTATTGGAATGCCGCCATTTGAAGCCTTGTACGGCAGGAAGTGCAGATCTCTGATTTGTTGGGAGGAGATGGGAGTCCGAACATTATTCGGAGCAGATATAGTGTTAGAAACAACAGAGAAGATCTGGATAATTAGGAAGAGGATGAAGGCGGCCCAAAGTAGACAGAAGTCATATGCAGATCGGCGCCGGAGACCCTTGGAGTTTGCTGAAGGCGACAAAGTTTTCTTGAAGATATCACCAATGAAAGGAGTAATACGGGTTGGTAAACGGAATAAGTTAGACCCCCGTTTCATCGGTCCTTTTGTGATATTGGAAAGAATTGGACCTCTGGCCTACAGGTTAGCATTACCACCAGAAATGGAGAAGATGCATAATGTATTTCATGTGTCACAATTAAGGAAATACATACCAGACCCCAGTCATGTTCTTAGTTACTCCCCACTACAACTCCAATAAGATTTATCATATACGGTGGAGCCAGTGCAAGTCTTGGATCGTAAAGAGAAGGTTTTGCGGAACAAAGCTATTCCGTTGGTGATGGTATTATGGAGAAGCCAGGAAATCGAAGAGACTACCTGGGAACCAGAGGAGGATATGCGAATTACCTACCCACAACTTTTCCGAGGTACGTCGAGCTTCGGGGCCGAAGCTTCCCTAAGGGGGGTAGAAATGTAACAGCCTATTTTTTTTTATTATTTATTATTTCCTAATTATATTAAGCATCGGTTATATAGGGAATTTTTTTTATGATTCCTCTTTCTTAATTGAATACCAATAGTAATAAAAATAACCAAAGAATTAGTATTTTATTTTGAATGAGTTATTTTCATTTTTGGGATATATGGCATAAATTGGAATTCATAGAATATATATGTTGGTATTTTATGCCAACATAAATATGATACTAGAGTATATGGGAGTATATCTTAGATAATTGCATTTTGAAGTATATCTAATAGTATTCCCAAAATTAGTGTATACCTAAATAAATACTAGGTATTTGTAGATTAATTATTATTTACAGTTAGTGGATGGGTTAGGTATGCATGGAGAGGTGAGGTGTAAGGCTAGGATCATCTTGATCCTAGCTTTGGCCAAGTGGCAAGTTAGTGGAGGGGTGTTTTGTATTGACCTGAATTGATGGAGGGCTTCTATGCAAGAATCCTTTCCCCTTACGTGAGATCTGAGAGGAGAGTTTCTCTCCTCTCTGTAAAAGAAGAAGAACACCTTTCTCTCCCAAAACAAAACCCTAGATCCACACAACTCTTTCTCTTCCACACTAAATCTCTCTCTCTCCCCCTCTCTCTTTCACCCCCAGCTGAAGCCAGGGGGCGGCAGCAACCGCGCGCCACCAGCACGCGGCTGCGCACAGCCGCGCGGGGGGCGGCGCTCAGGGCCCCGGGTTGGCTTGATTCGGGGGGGATCCCCTGTTTGCCGGAGAAGAGGAGAATTTCAGTTTTGGGGTGGTTTTGAAAGCGAAATCAAAAGCCCTAATTCTGAATTCAAGTTCCAAAAACTCCCAAATTTCTGAAGCTCATTGGGTTGAAGGTAAGAATTGTTACTCCACTAATTCCTCTCTCTTTAAAAGTTATTTCATGACTAAGAATTGCCTTTGTCCTTTGCTACGGTTTGAGTGGAGGGATTGATCAAAGAACACAAGGGAATCCATCTATTAAGTGAGTAAATTCCTATACTCACTATACATACATAATTCATGAATCTAATTTAAGTATTTGATGTAATAAAATTAGGATGGATTTGGGGAAAGTATATTAGAATAATGTAGGGTAACATGTAAATTAATTTCCATGGGATTGGTGACATACTTGTTCTCTTTTCACTAGAGGGTGGTTACATAAATTGTTTGTGCTATGCATTAGTAACAACTAGAGCTAGGTTAAGTAACATATGTGAAGTGCATGGTGATGGGTGATTGCTTCCTAAGTCCTTCTAAAATAAATTGGATAGAGGATGTAAATGTGCATTGGGGGTGATGTTACATGTTATGTATGTGTAATGTTAAGTCACTAATCATGATACCTAGATGTTTCCACCTGAATCATAGTTGTACGAATTACTCTGGTAATACCTATATAGTAGCATGATTGTGTATGTGGGTGACATGTGAGCATGTCGATTGTGTGATCTTACCAAAACATGCTAATTGTGTAACTTAGGCAATAGTATATTTTTGATATGCAATATGTATGAGTGTGTTGATTGTAGGAACTATACGTTGGTATGTTGATTTCCTATGTTTGTCAATTAAGAGGAGGAAGGGGCCGGGCGGGAGCCGGTAGGAGGGGGGAAGACGGTGAGTAATGTTAGTGCATAATTATTTACAAATATAAGGAGGAAGGGGCCGGGCGGGAGCCGGTAGGTGGGAGAAGACGGGGGTCATGGGAATCACGTATGTACATTACATGAATATGTATGTTTATTTCATATGCTATATATGAGTCTTGGTTGCACTTCTAGGAGGAAGGGGCCGGGCGGGAGCCGGTAGGTGGGAGAAGACGGGAGAAATTAGCACCCTATGATTAGGTTGATGTGTGAATGTGCCCTAGTAAATAATAAAAATATTGTATTATCGGTAAGTGTTGGGAAAGTGATAATAATTAGTAAAGGCTTGGGCAAGGTAGGAACATGTGTATAGAGACATTCATGGAAGAGATCAATTAATGATCTCGCTCTCGTATATACTTGGAAGGAACTTTTAATAATCATAAAGAAAGTCTAACAATTGTAACTTGTGATTATTAAATCGGGTAAGGAGGTATTTATATTCATGTAAGGTCTCCTTGGACTCCGCAAGGTATGTTGTGGTAGAATATTCATGATTTCATTCGTATAGTGTTATGAAATTTACTCGCTGAGCCGTCGAGCTCATTCCTTTCATTTTTCCCCTTTCAGGTCTGGATAAAGGTAAAGGCATACTGTAGCATGGAGTAGATATGAGCAGGATGGCATATCTTCTATAAACCATTATTTTTGTTCACTATGTGTATATAAGTATGTTTATTTCAGCATTTCCTAGTTAAATGTATCTTGATGCTACTATCATATGTAACCCTCTTCTTGTAATAGTTGTAATTAGAACTTGTGGTGCTTGGGATGTTTGTAAATCTAAGTATGGTGATGATGTTGATAGTATCATGTGGATGATGGATGTCTTGATGGATATGTAAGGGAAAATATTGTGTAAGCATATTGTGGGAACTTCTTAAGGTTGAAATGTGGTGCTAGTGAGATCTTTATACCTTGTGATAAGTAGGCCGTGTGGCCAAAATCATTTATGGACATAAGTAGGCCTTGGAGCCGAAATTGCTATTCTTGTATGTGGAAAAAGGTAAAATTTTAGAGGAAATGCTGCCGAAATTTTCTAGATTTTGAATCAAAGAAGAGATATGGGAATAAATACGTGTTGTGGATCTAATCTTGCTTATTAGAAGCTGGGACCGTTTCAATTACTAAGTTTACTAAAATCACAAATGCTCTTGCTTCTCTAGGTGATGAAATCAACAATGACCAAAAGGTGCGTAAGGTGATTCGTGCACTCCCTTCATCTTAGGAAATCAAAGCTACCACCTTAAAAGAATTAAACGACAAAGACGAGATGGAGCTCATAAGTCTTATTGGAAACCTTAAGACTTATGAGATGGAGAAAAAGGCTAGAGAAGAAGCGGTGCCTCAAAAGAAAAAGTCTATTGCCTTCAAGTCTACCTCCTCCATCTACGATGATGATGAAGATAATGAAGAGCTATCTCATCTTGTGCGAAATGTAAAAAAGAATGTACCACAAGAAAAAGCTCAATCATAGAAGGAGATGGAAAGGGAAGGAGGAGAAGAAGATCACATGCTACAACTGTCAGAAACCTGAACACATCATGGCCGATTTTCCAGATTTCAAGACTAAGATATCTTCCTCCTTGAAGCAAAAGAAGCCTTTTGTAAAGAATGCATTCAAAGCCACTTGAAATTCGGAAAGTGAATCCGAAGATGAAGTTGACACGGCTAACATGTGTTTCATTAGAAACACACCTAAGGTAACTCCCGAACCATCTTATGATGATATTGAGATAAGCGAAGAAGTGTTATTACAAGCTTTCATTGAACTTTCAGAAAGTTTTGGCTTTAAGAAGGAAGATTGTTTAAGATTGAAAAAGGAAAATGAAATGCTTAAAAACCAAATTGCTATCTCTTCAAAAGAAAAGGATGAATTATCTTCTACTATTATTTCAACACAAAGAGATTTTGATGCCTATAGAGTTGCATGCAAAGCTAAATATCCTAAAATTGATAAAAATGACATTTCTATGTTAAAAACTAGAATAAATGATTTGGGAAATATTTTAAAATAATATGCATTTAACAATACTAAATTAGAAGAAATGTTTTTAAAGAAACACATGCACACTTCACATGTTAAACATGATAAACCATCTCATGCTAAAACTCCACATGTTCATCATGCCAACACATCACATGTCAGTCATGCTAAAACACGCCATGCTCACAAATCACATGTTCATATAACCACATGCTCATTATGCTTTTAAATAAGGAAGAATTTATAAATGTATTTATTGTGGCCGGAATGGTCATTTAGCCAAATTTTGTTATGATCACATAAATAGTATGGATAATCATGTTTGGGTTCGAAATACTAACTTATTAGGACCCAAGAAAATATAGGTACCAAAATAACCCTTTAAATTATTCTATATAGGTACACACCAAGACTCCAAGACGTAAGGAGCGGTGGTACCTTGATAGTGGTTGCTCAAGACATATGACATGGGACATCAACAATTTTGCAACCCTATCGAGATATGTTGAAGGTGGCACCGTCATCTTCGGAGATGACTCCAGGGGCACCATCATCGGTATAGTCACATCAAGATTGACACATCTCCTTTAATTGAAAATATAGTTCTTGTTGATGGGCTTAAACATAATTTACTTAGTATTAGTCAACTATGTGATCGTGGTCTCAAAGTTGTTTTTGATGAATCTTCTTGCAAAATTTTGATTGTAAAACCAATGAATGTATTCTCACTGGATTTCATGAAAATAATGTCTACATTATTGATATGCTTAATTTGGATTGCACTACAAAATGTTTAAATGCTTTTAATGAGATTTCATGGTTATGGTATGTAGGCTGTTTAAAAATCATTAAAAGACAAGCCATTAAAAAGGCAGAGTTTCAGGTTCTAGACGCAGGACTAATGATGGCCATCCGCGTCTCAGCATCAAGGCGCGTGGGCTCAACACCCGCGTCTTAGCCTCAAGGCGCGTGGGCTCAACACCCGCGTCTCAGCATCAAGGCGCGTGGGCACAACACCCGCGTCTCAGCATCAAGGCGCGTGGGCACAACACCCGCGTCGCAGCATCAAGGCGCGTGGGCTCAACACCCGCGTCCCAGCATCAAGGCGCGTGGGCACAACACCCGCGTCGCAGCATCAAGGGGCGTGGGCTCAACACCTGCGTCGCAGCATCAAGGCGCGTGGGCTCAACACCCGCGTCCCAGCATCAAGGCGCGTGGGCACAACACCCGCGTCCCAGCATCAAGGCGCGTGGGCTCAACACCCGCGTCTCAGCATCAAGGCGCGTGGGCTCAACACGCGCGTCTCGAGGCCCACGTCTCGGTTATAACCGCCCTTGTTATGGGGCCAGTCACCGCCCACATAGCGGGAAAGTTAGCCCCTCATTGTGGAGCACTTTTAGGGGGCACGTTCACCCCTGAAACCTCTATAAATAGCCCGCCGCTATGAGGAAGAGGAGACAAGATAACAAGGATAGAAGAAACAAGAGATAGACAAAAAGGCAGACAGAGAGAGAAGTAAGAGAAAGCTCAACTCTTCAGCAAGCTTGCTGCGTACAAGTTGCTCTTGCCTACCTTCTCTTTGAGAGTTTTGGTAGACAGAGCTGTGCTACTCCTTCTACTAGCCGAAGAGAAGATCCCCGAAGGTCTAGACGGTCACCCGGTCACGGAGAACAAGATTCACTCTCCATCGCCACACGAAGAACCCAGCACTAAACAAAGGGAGGATTCAAGACTCAATATCCTCCCTCCCTTGTAACCGGAATATGAGTCCGTTGTAATTTTTCAATTTGATTCAAGAAAATCTTACTTCGACCCCGTACCTTCTCCGTGCGCATACAAGAGATGGCGACTCCGCTGGGGACTTCATTTGTTACCGACGAGCAAATCATGGCGCAAGGTGACATCCTCCGTAAGGGGAAGATGATCGAATCGCTAGTTGTCGAGTTCGACCAGGCGAAGTACGAAGAGTTTCTCTCTTCCGGCTCCAAGAGCCTAAGGACCCGCGTCTGCCGCAGGGTCTCGACCGGAAATGGCCCCGAAGCCCGATCTGAGGCTCTCTCGGGCGCCACTACTGCCAACTGTGCCAAGCAGGATACACGCGCCAACGCCTCTCAGGAGGCCCGCGTGGTCTCGGGCACAACTGCCGTTGCGACCAACCGCGCCGCGCGGAACACACGCGTCAGCGTCTCTCAGGAGACCCGCGTGGCCAAAATCTCTGGTGTCCAACATCAGGTCGTCGTTGGTCTCTCTCCACCTCCACGACACAACTGAAATGCTGAGCGTCGTCAGAGGAGGCGTGCGCGTCAGCTTCAAGTTGGAAATTCTGATTGTCCAACTGAGGCTGCACGCAACGCGCAAACTGGCGTCTTAGCTGCGCCGCATCCAGCGCGCGAAGTCCGCGTTTGGCGGCCCAAACACGAGACTCCCCAAGTTAGGTCCTCCGAAGACCAACTTGTCAAACGTCAAGGTGAAACCTCTGCGCCTCGTCAGGCGCAAGAGGCATGCCCCCATAGGCGTGGGGCCAGCAACCCACTCTCTCTCAAACTCTTCTGCCCCGACGCACTAAGCAGCAATGCGACAATCGCGTCTCGTCTCAACAGAGACGCCAGACGCGCGTCTTACAGCCGCGGAGCGAAAGTCGCGTCCCTGAAACCCGCGTCCAGGCTGTACAACATATGGATGCCTTTCGTCTTCGACGTTGCGAGGTTAATCTCTTCGATCCCCCTCCCGTGGATCTGAGGGATTACTTGACGAAGAAAAGAAGTGCCAATCAGGTCACTTCATCATGTTGCTGCCAACGGCTCATCTCTATGCTCTCCGAGTGCCGTTGTGGTTCAGGTGTGCACCAGCAGTCTTTAGTTAGACAGCTGACCCTGATACCCCCGTCAGCCAAAAGAAGACGCTCTCATAGGCGGAGGATGTTCTCTGACGCTGAATACCCAGAGCTCACTGCGAATATGACAAGCAGGAGCAGAGGAAAATAGCTTGCAGTAAGCTCTGACGAGTCTGACTCTGAACCGGAAGGAGTGTATCGACACACTCGTACCCGGACCGGGGCCATCCCCCCGATTGATTATAATGCCCTAGCCCGGGGCATCAAAATAAATGACTCTCATTCTGCTATAGCAGAATCGCAGGCCTCGAATTCTTCCATCGAGAAGGAGGCCTTCATCTACATGACAAGCACTCCTGAGGAGACAGCCCGACGCCTGGATCAGCAGGCCCAGGTTCAGAGGGAACAACTCGATATGATTCTTGCTCAACGGGAATCTATCGAATCTCTCAAGCAGATACTTGCGCAGTTGCTCGAAGACAGGAAGAAATCTCCCCCTAAAAAGTCTAAGGGCAAGAAAAAAGAGGGAGAAAGCTCGTCTTCTGTGCACCCTGATGGAGAGAATCCACCTCGACCTCGTCCAAATCCTCGTCGCAAGGGAAAGACGACCAAAATCAGGGGAAGATTCATTCCGAAAGAATGAATCAATTAGAGCAACGCCTTGAGGCCCTTACCAACCGTAAAGGCCTCCAGGAAGCGGGAGTAGTCCGGTCTTATCCGGCCGAATGGGACTTGATTCCATACCCGCCCAAGTTTAAGGCTCCAACCCTCCAAGCATTCGATGGGAAGGGGTCACCCAACCAACACCTCTACTACTTTAAATCCCAAACAGGGAATGTAGTAGACAATGATGCCATCTTGGCACGTCTGTTCATTGGCACCCTAAAAGGGCTCGCCTTTGAATGGTTTATGAAACTCCCGGAGGGCTCCATCAAGAACTGGGGTGATTTGGAGAAGCTATTCCTAACGCGCTTCTTCGAAGACGACTCGGAAGTCACGATGCCCACCCTTTTGGCTACCAAACAGCGAAAGGGAGAGTCCGTCAAATCTTTCGTGGAAAGATTTCAGAATGTGACACTCCGATGTCTGAGCGGCATGACCCAGGTCACCCTGGTAGAAACATGTCGCCACAATCTCCAAACCTCACTCCTTGCTCAAATAGGAGTTGCTGAAAATCGCACCTAGAAGCAGTTGGTCCAATAAGGTGAACAGGCTGAGGAGACTGTTGCCCGTGTCAGGGCAGAAGAAGGGAAGCCACGGCCAGAGAGGTCAACCAGGCGTGCGCCAGACACATCCCTCCAGACAAAGCGGAAGGATAATTTGGCAACGAGACCAAATCTCCCACCAAACCTCAACCGGTCAAGGCGAGTGGCTCTTCAAGCCAGCCACGCGCCAACAAGCAGTATTCTTTCAAGGAGGAACATGTCGACTCGCTCTTTAGCTACTCAATAAGAGCAATAGACTGAAGCTCCCTGAAGCCAGGCGCCCTGAAGAAGTCGGTAAAACCGACAATCCCAATTACTGCTTATACCACAGAATGTTGGGACACCCCAGCAGAAGCTGCTACGTCTTCAAGGACATCCTTCAGGCCCTGATTGACGCGGAGGTATTAAAACTCCGACCAGAGCAGAAGAAGGTGACGCTAACATGACGTCAGTTCTCCAGTTCGGAAGATAACCCCCAACGCCTTCGGGGGTGGTCCCTGTTCCGAAAGGAGAGCTAAGAGTGATCAACACAGATCCTCACCAGCAACAAGAGAAAGGCCTGATACCTGTTCCCACACCTCGAGGGGAAATCATGTGGGTCCACCCTGACCTTGTTGACGCCCAGCAATGGACTACTGTAACTAATAAAAAGTCCAAGGGCAAGGCAAAGGCGTCATCCTGCAATGTGGTGTGTGCCTCTTCTCGAGAAGCGGATACCGATATTCCTTCGCTAACCTACTCGGAAGAGGAGACAATAGTTCTGGCCGCAGAACCCGGTCAGCTGGTGGCAGAAACCCGTTCTGGCCAGCCCTACTTGAAGCAGTATGGCGAAACGGCGGCAACCCCTCCACAACCAACCACAGAGCCAACCAAGCCCTCCACAAAACAACCCGTGGAGAAACCGAAGGAGATTCGATTTTCTCGAGCCCTTCAAAAGGGAATCGCGGAAGGATCCACGGCGCCTTACCGCTTTGATGTCCTGGCTCAATTGGCCAACATCCCGGCGCGCATTACCCTGTATGAGCTTCTTAGGCTGTCGAAGTCAACCAGAGAAGCTCTACAAGAGGCTCTGGCAAATGCTGAGGTCTTCATGACCCAGGTGCCAAAGGAGGAAGATGTAGAGAATTCTCCACACCTCCCAGAATGCCCCCTGCATCACCTTCACGGCAGAGGATATGCAGGTTAAAGGGAAGCATGATCGACCCCTGTACTTCACAGGGTATATTGGATCATCCGAAGTAACCGCATTCAGGTAGATCCAGGGTCCGCATTGAGCATCATGCCTCACCGGGTCATGCAACATCTGGGCATCCCTACTCATCGTTTGAGCCCTACTCAGACAACTATCTATGGGTTCAATGCCAACATGACCCGTCCGATGGGAAGATCAAGCTCAAATGCCAGATTGGAAGTTTAAAGTCGAAATGACATGCTACGTCATTGATGCCGACACTTCCTACAACCTATTGCTGGGATGACCGTGGATTCACTGCAACTCCATCGTTCCCTCCACTCTCCATCAAGTCATGAAATACATTGACGAGGGTGGAAAGGTGCAGACGTTGATTGCCGAAAGGCATCCATTCAAAGGGTCGAGAATTATTTCACAGACTCCTTACTGTACCAAGATCCCGTGGAGACGGATGAAGTCCCGCAACCGGAGGAACCAGACTCTGGCAATGAAGCCGACACCGAGCTGGAGGAAGATGAGTGTGTGTGGGAGCTAGATCACCTATAACGAGCATTGATAAGCTCGATGTTAATAATACCACCGATGATGTAGTCGGTTGGTACATTAATGAAGAATTAGATTTAGCGTATTTTTCTGTGTTTCCTTCTGATTCAGTGCCGTCAGACACTAGTACCGACGTGGATGACGATCTCTGGTCGGCAATGGATGCTTTGACATCGTTGCATGTACCAGTGAAATCGTCCTTTAAAACATGTCGAATTGTCGACGATGCGCAACAATCAATATTCATGGTTCCAGCAAGAAGGAAGGGCCAAAGACCAATTCTCTTCGGACGAATTGAATCTGAACCAATGAATCATGAAGAATCAGAAAGCGAGCAAGAACCCCCTCAGTTTGGTCATTATGAGCCAAAGGCACTCAGAATGATGAAAAACATGGGGTATGACCTCACCAGCAGACTCGGGTTGAACTTCGGCAAAGGACGGAGGACGCTGCTTCGACCTTTGTGCCAAAAGGAAAAGCACCCATTATTATCATCGGACGCGCAGGGGGTTGGGCTATGTATCAACTCCAACTCCATCAGCCTCTGATTCTGGGGGCTCATTTGGCTATAAATACTCTTCAGGCACGTCATCATGGGAGTCAGATGTCAGTGTCGGCAACATCTTCGGGAACTTTCAGTGAACATGATTTCAACAAGCCATCTGGAAGATGAAGATGAAGAAATGATCCAATCTGATACAGATCCTTGGATCAAACATTTAAATACTCTTTGGGATACCCGCTTTGAGCAGCGCGAACCACCCACAGAAGACAAGATTGTTCAGATTAATCTAGGAGATGAGGCAACCCTAAGCCCATCTTCATAAGAGACGGCCTGTCATCGTCAGAGAAAAAGGATCTAATATCTCTTGTTCAAGAGTACAGAGATGTCTTCGCTTGGAATTACGAAGACATGCCTGGACTTGATCCTCAGGTGGCTATGCACCGCCTCAACATCAATCTGGATGTAAAGCCTGTTAAACAACAACAGCGACGGTTCTGTCCAGAGATAATGGAGGCAATTCAATCAGAAGTCAGAAAGCTTATAGATTCTGGCTTCATCAGGGAAGAGCAACAACCCGATTAGGTAGCCAACATCGTCCCCGTTGCTAAGAAAAACGGAAAGATCCGGATCTGCATCGACTTCCGTGATCTAAATGAGGCTTGTCCCAAAGACGAATTCCCATTGCCAATCACAGACGTCATGATTGACAATACCTGCGGATTCGAACGAATGTCCTTCATGGACGGGTTTTCAGGATACAATCAAATCAAAATGTATCCTGACGATGAAAAGCACACCTCCTTCAGGACACCATTGGGGGTTTATTGCTATACCGTCATGCCCTTCGGACTGAAGAATGCGGGGGCAACCTATCAGAGGGCCATGAACGCCATTTTCCAGCAACAAATACGCAAAACGGTAGAATGTTATGTCGATGATATTGCGGTAAAAAGTCGCACTAAGGGTAATCACATAGCTGATCTGAAGGTGGTCTTCGACATCATGCGGGCTCATTAATTGAAGATGAATCCCAACAAGTCCTTCCTGGGGTGGCCAGTGGTAAATTCTTAGGATTCATTGTAACCTCCACCGGGATCCATTTGGACCCGGAAAAGGTTCAAGCTATCCAGGAGATGCAGCCTCCAAGAAATCTCAAGGAACTCTGGGGATTACAAGGACGATTGGCGTACATCCGCAGGTTTATCTCAAACCTCTCTGGAAGATGCTAACCCTTCGCTAAGTTAATGAAGAAGGGTGTCTCGTTCATTTGGGACGACGCTTGCCAACAAGCGTTTGAGGAAATCAAGCAATACCTCACCCAACCCCCAGTCCTTGCAGCTCCGGTATTCAGAAAGCCTTTCCTGGTGTACGTCCGGGCAATGGATCATTCTTTGGGAGCTCTACTAGCTCAGAATGATGATCAAGGACGAGAGCGAGCAATCTACTATCTGAGTAGAACAATGATCGGAGCCGAACATCGGTATAATCCGATCGAGAAGGAATGTTTGGCACTAGTGTTCGCCATTCAGAAAATACGACACTATCTGGTAGGCCAAACTATAAACGTCATATCAAAAGTCAACCCCTTGAGGTTACTTATGACTAAGCCTTCATCATTGAACGGCCGGCTGGCAAAATGGGCCATATTGCTATCTCAATATGAAATGCACTTTTTACCACGGAAAGCCATTAAAGGACAAGCGGTGGCGGATTTCCTGGCTGAGCATCCAGATTCGAGGGTAACCAAGCTTTACGACGATCTCCCAGACGAGGTCGCTGAAGCCTGCCAGACCCAGACATCCTTTGAAAGGCAAGTGTGGCAACTTTTCTTTGATGGCGCGTCCAGAACGAGCCCAAAAGGACACCTAGTAGCAGGGTGGGAGTAGTACTTGTCTCCCCACAGAACCATGTGATTTCTCGAGCTGTCTCATTAACTGAGCTGTGTTCCAACAATGTGGCGGAGTACAATGCTCTTTTGATTGGATGCAACTCGCCGATGAGATTGGCGTTAAATAAATCTCGAGGCATATGGTGACTCCAAACTCATCGTTAGTCAGGTTCGCGGGGAGTACGAAGTCAGACATGAAGACCTAGTACCCTATTACAACGCAACTGTCCACATGGCTGGGAAGTTTACGAACTTCTACATCGACCATGAACCACGCAAGCAAAATGCGCATGCAGATGCACTGGCATCCCTCGCGGCCTCCTTAGCCCTTCCAGCTGGAGCAATGGAGAAAGTATTCGTCTACAGCCACGACCTGTATTGCCCGAGAACTGCCCTCGAAGACTATCAGGGGTCAAAGGGAGAGTGTCAAGGCAAAGAAGCGCTGGAATTGTCAACCGGGCCAGAGCTTAAAGACTGGCGATTCCCCTATATCGACTATGTCTTGTACGGCATCCTGCCTAAGGACGCCAAGGAAGCGGCTGCCATTCGAAGGAAAGCCCCTAAATTTTACTACAATGCGATTACACGAACATTGTATCGTCGATCGCATGACGGGATCTTGCTCCGGTGCCTCTCACCAAAGGAGGCTCAAGAGGTATTGAAAGAAGCCCACGACGGCATGTGTGGAGCTCACCAACCCGGCCAAAATTGGCACATCGACTCCAAAGGTTGGGTTACTATTGGCCCAAGATGATTGCCGACGCCCTCACTTATGCTAAAAGATGTCACGCTTGCCAAGTGCATGGCGACTTCATCCATCAAGCACCAGAGTACCTCCATTCTACGACCTCTACCTGGCCATTTGAAATGTGGGGGATGGATGTAGTTGGCCCTATCAGCCCACCATCATCAAAAGGACATCGGTTCATTTTGGCAATAACCGATTACTTCTCTAAATGGGCCGAGGCCATCCCTTTGAAGAAGGTAAAATCGTCTAACGTGATCAAGTTCGTAAAGCATCACGTCATTTACCGTTTTGGTGTACCTCAGCGAATTGACCATGACAATGGACCCCAGTTCATCAGCCAGGCTTTCCAGAGATTCTGCGCTAAGTTCAGAATCCAGAGTGTGTCCTCAACGGCATACTATCCTGCTGCTAATGGTCTCGCAGAAGCTTTCAACAAGACTATTAGCAAGCTCCTCAAGAAATTCGTCTCGAAAAGTCAACGAGACTGGGACGACAAGTTAGGCGAATGCTTATGGGCTTACCGCACAACTGTGCGAATCCCGACTAAAGCCACGTCGTTTTCTTTGGTATATGGGTGTGAAGCTGTGCTTCCACTCGAAATCCAAATTCCATCTCTACGCGTCGCCTTGACAGCAGAGATGACAACAGAGGAGAAGCATCGACAGCGACTCCAAGAATTGGAAGCCTTAGACGATAAGCGTCTGCAGGCCCAATAGCAAATCGAGCTCTATCAGGCTCGAATAACCAGAGCCTTCAACAAGAAAGTTAAAGCGCGAACTTTCAAAAAAGGCGACCTAGTCTTAGCCGTCAGAAGACCCATGGTGATGACGCACAAGACAAAGGAAAATTCCAACCCAAATGGGAAGGACCATTCGTAGTAGAGTCAGTCTACTCAAATGGATCGTATCGCCTCATAACTTCAAATGGCGATACACTCATGATGCCGATCAATGGCAGGTTCTTGAAGAAGTACTATCCTTAATAGTACTCCTCCTCCGATCAAGTTCAAAATTACACCTCTGATCAAAACAAGAAGAGTTTCTTTATTAATATCCAACGCCTCCGACGGCTAAGGATAGAGGAAAATGTTGGCTTCTAAGCCCAACATAAGTCTTCGACAACTCATCATGCTGAGGGGAATAGCATGGCTAGCCCAACTCAAACGGTAGTTGGTAAAGGCACCTCAAATCCGTTGATAGTTGAGGGTTTGCTAAAAATCCTAAGTGGACTCAACTCCACTCTCCCCTCCAAAATCCCTTACCAATTCTCATCCACAGAATGGTAGGTCTATGAAATATAGTCATTGCCAAGTTAACACTATACCTCTGGCACTTCAAACTTCACTCACCAATTCTCATTAATAGAATGGCAAGTCTTCAAAATTGCTCATATCGCAAATCCAAATTTGTCAAGTTAACACTATACCTCTGACATTTTATTTTCAAACTCCACTTGTCCATTCGCATCAATAGGATGACAGGTCCTTAAATTGCTCATATCGCAAATCAATTTCTGTCAAGTTAATATCACACCTCTGACAAATTACTGTTAAGTTAACATTACACTTCTAAACAGTACATCAAGTTTCTGCCAAGTTTAATACCACACCTCTGACAGTCACTTTCCTCCAGACTTCCATGTCGAAGCCGAAATGGATGATGCTAAGTTCAACATCATACCTCTAGCATCCAATTCATTGTTAAGTTCAACAATACACCTATGACAATGAATTTCCCTCGAACTTCCGTATCGAAGTCAAGATGATCAATGCCAAGTTCAACATTACACCTCTAGCATTACCCTCACTGTCAAGTTAAACATCACACCTATGTCAGTGACACTTCTGTTTTCCCAAATGAAACTGAAGTATTTCTGAGTCAGGTTAATATCACACCTCTGACTCACATCCTTGTCAGGTTAACATCATATTTCTGACAGGACTACATTCAACCCGTTAAGTTAATATCACACCTCTAACGGTAAAAACCTTTTTAGATTCCCCGCGGATCTAGATTCACTTGCTATTCTTTTCAATAGAATAACAAGTCTACCTAAACACATTGTTAGGTTAATACTACACCATTGACAGTGTTTTCCTTCAAATCCCCAGCTGAGCTTAATCAAGTGAATCATAAACCTTGATAAAGGCCCATTTTCCATGGGGGTACGAGTCTCACTTGTCATTCTCCTTTATAGATTGA
Source organism: Agave tequilana (assembly GCA_038442645.1). Taxonomy (NCBI): domain Eukaryota; kingdom Viridiplantae; phylum Streptophyta; class Magnoliopsida; order Asparagales; family Asparagaceae; genus Agave; species Agave tequilana. Next base: position 19,991 of record JAVJIF010034217.1, on the reverse strand, counting down.
CAGGTCCACAAAATTGTCTTATCTCTTGTCAAGTTAATATTACACCTCTGACATCATTGGGAGTTCCAAAAAATAGGATTTCTCTCTAAAAAGTTTGACTGTTTGAAATTATCATCATAGTTTTGACAAGTCAAAGTCCTTTGCTTCTATGCGTCTGACTAAAAGAAAAAGTTCAAGACAATAGAAGGAGAAAAAGAAAAGTGTCACTTTTATTTATATCCAGACAAATGAAAGTGATACAAAAACGCTCTCTTATACAATAAGATTGAGTGTTACCGTTAAGGAGTACAAAGAAGTCTCTCTCTCTCAGAGGTTGCACTCACTCCTCAGCTGCATGTTATTCCGAGTACAGGATGCTTGGAAGGGCGCCAAAGTAGGATCAGACACTGTGGTAATGATCAGAAGCTGGTTGCACCATGATGCATGATGCAAACATCGAAGAAGTCTCTGGCTGATCGAGAACGATGGTGGTTCTTGAGGTCTGATGGCAGCAGAATCTTCTGATCCCACCTGACCATCCGAAGCCGGGTTATGATCCGTCGAACACCTCCATCCAAAGTGGGGGTATGATCCTTCATTGATGAACATCTCTTCCGCCAGAAGATCGTTTAATGAGCATGGAGTTTCCTCGATGTCACTTCTGGGGTAAGAGAGGAGGTTTTAAGACCTCACAGGGGATGCTACCCACCACTGTATCCACTGCAACCCCCGCCGCCATACCCACTGTGACCGTGACCAGCCCGCAAGCATGACTGGTGCATCGTGTCCAATGAGATCTTGACGAGGGTTAAGTCCCCATCAGGGATCGTGATTTCTTCCCTTGTGGACGACGGAGACTATGATTTCTTCCCTTGTGGACGAACATCGAACAAGTTCGCTGGCCGATATATTCTCCCACGGGCCCAGCGAACGTGAAAAAGGATGATCAAGCCTACCTGCAAGAAGCAAATAAGGGAATTAGACAATTCAGAGCTTAGTATACTTCGACAGAAGAAAACTAAGTCACAAACGCGGTTATTGCTGAAGACTGCAGACGCGGGAATGACCCGCACGCTGAGCCAGATTCCTGCAACAACAGAGACAGACGTGAGCAAGACTGTGATACACACAGAATTCAAACGCGACCTAATTCCACATCCGCGTCTAAGATACAAGGCGCGCAGAGAATCAGACGCCAAAAATTGCCATCTCTCTGTTGGAGGAACAGGAGTTGCAAAAGTTCAGGCCTGAAACCTTCGACCCGAATTGAAATTCTTCCAAGTCAGTGGCCTCAAGACGCGAGCTCTGTGTGCAAAGCCCACGGCCAGGTACCAACGACTTCAATACTTGCGTTCAAAAAAGTTTAAGTTGATGGCGCAAATTCCAGAAGAGGAATGCACCAACCACGACTTCGCAAGAAAGTCCAGATGATATCTCTCTAAGAGATATACTAAAATTCAAACTTGGTTGGATCTAAAATGTCATGGTAAGTGGGCATGGCATACCCGTAGAGGCCTCTGTTAAGAGTTGAACTCTATGCATTGAGGCGCAGACGTAAAAGGTGCTCAGGGAGACGCTTCCTATCATTGAAATCACTTGACAGTGGTAATCTACTGAAGAGACCAAACAGAAGCATGGAACTCTGGGTCATCCTCGTCCATGGAGGCAAACCTCTGATAGGGTCCTTGAGGGGAGAAGATAGAGTCTCTCAGAAAGGGAGAAGACAGAGTCTCTCAGAGCACTCGCTCTCAATAAGAACACAGTCTAAGTATGGACTGTTAAAGGGAGAAGAGGAGCCTCTATTTATAGGCAGCCCATAATAACCGTAGTTAATGTTTCATCAATTGGAACCGTCGGCCTTAATGACCGCACGACTGTCAAAGCCCAATGGGAGGCTGACGCGTGGAGCGTCGCTTCGGGAAGCGTCGAAGACGCTGGTTTCCAACCGCCAGCGCCGTATTGGCATTAAGAGGCATTAACGCCTAAAGCCCAATGAAGAACTGACGCGTGGACAAACAGCTTCGGGAAATAACGGATGATGCGGGTTCCCAATCGTCAACGGAGACTTGACGTTCAAAGATTTCACAAAATCTTTATGACAGGCTGCTTATAACGCCTGGGAAATCGTGCCAAAACGCAGGTATGAGAGCTGCGTCCAACGACCCGCGTCCCCTCTTTTCTAAAAAAAAGGTCAGCGTCCTCCTTCATTCCAAGTTAGAAGATCCTTCGCGTCTCTTGGATGATTCAAAGTCGATCCGCGTCTCTCAACAAAAGGGACTCATTTTAGGGGCCCCAGTGGGAAAGCACATAAAGCTGCGTCCTAAGGCTTATGACTTCAGCAGAAAAAGCCCGTCAGCTTTACAAGCATCTTGGAGCTGCGTCTACAGCGCCACGTCCCTGACTGCGTTAATGTTAAGGGGCGTAAGACCTCATTATCCTGAACTCTACGTCTGGATAGAGTTAAGGATGGCGGCCAATGAACCACACTCAAAGCCGTGTCCTCCGCGTCTGCTTGAACCGCGTCTTCACTGGCAGTCAGTAAGGGAGCACAGCCGAAATCTGTGATTGAGAGGTTGAATTCATCTACAGCAGGGCAATGAAGGTGGAACAGAAAATTTCAAAGACTTTTATTATTCAAAAAATGATAAAAGTAGATACAAACACTCTTGGTAAATAGAGTGTCCTTTTCTTTACAAAAAAAAAAGAAGAGAAGAGAAGGCTAAAGGTCCTGGTTTGCCAAGGAACGGATTTGCTCTCTAAGGCGATGTATCTCATGTTGACGCGCCTTCTCAGCCTCCATGAGAGCTTGGGCCCGCAAGTCCGCCTCAGGTAAAAATCCCTACGCTCGTACTCGGAGGGATTCCAGCTTGGACGAACAAACAGAGAGGTTTGCTTCAATTTGTGCCTTGGCAGCCTCTAACTCTGCTAGCCTCTTTTCAGAGGTAGCAAGCTTCTGTTCGTTAATAGTAATCACTGCCTCAGCTCTGGCTATGGCAGCCCGAGAATCAAGGATAGCCTGCTTTGCAGCCTGTATGATCATCTCAGATTCCTTGGACTCGATCGCTAGCCTTTGATGATCAGCCTGGAAACCTTCGAGAAGACGGGTGTTATTGGTTATCTGCTCCTCCACCTCTCTTCGCTCTTGCTCTTGAGCAGCAAGGAGCCTATTCAGAGTTTCCTGGGCCTTGTGGAATGAGCCGGCATTCTCTAGGGATCAAAGCTCTCTCAGGTTTTGTCCCAGCTGCTCCACCAGCAGCAGACATGCCTGGGCTAGTGAAGGGCCTCCGGCCAACTTAATGTTTTCAACCAGGTTTCCGAGATACGTCTGGGCGAATTCAAAAGAACTACCCCCAGACAGGATAAAATTGATTCATGATCGCATTGAGGCAAAGAACTGCTGCACCGTCTGGCGTGTCAGGAACTCAACGGTATCATCACCCGAGGTGGTCCCCGATCCCCTTTCTATCACGGTGTGGGGGATGTAGGTCGGCTCTTCTGGCGCAAGAGTCGGGCTGACCTAGGGTACGGTAGGAGCAAGAGTAGCCACTGGCGCTTCTGGGGGTGCTACCTCCGTAGAAACCTCCACAGCCGATGACAGGGTAGTGAGCTCGACCTCCTCAGAATCCTCGGCCGAGGCTTGAGCTGTGTGGTCCCCCGGGCAGGCACTGACTGCCAAACCTCCTCCTACCTGAGCTTCCTCAATGCTCTCTGCACTTGCCTGAACTTCCTCAATGCCCTCTGTAAAATTACGAGAATATTAGCCATGACAGCAAAAAGGAAGACATTTATACCAACATTTCCTTACTTGGCTGGGGGTCCAAAGGTGGCAAGTCTTTGGGTGAATCCTGTAGGGTGGAGGTCTCCCTGACTTCGACGATTGCCCTATCTTGAAGCACCCCAGTACGAGGAGACTCAGCTCTCTCCTGCTGAGCCAGTTCTTGTATCATCTCCTCGATCTGGGAGGAAGCAGCGGCTTCGCTAACCATGACTGGCCCTGCAACACGAGGCCAAGTAAAAAAGAAAATGTCAAAAATCCTTCTCCTAGTTAGAAGGATGAGTTTGGCGAGTAGTGTACCTTCAGCGGCTTCAGCAGGAATAACTGCCGCTAGTGGTGATGTCGTCAACGGCTCACACCCATATATTTCCTCCTCCGAGATGTGTGAGAATTTGCTCAGATCAGGAGGAGCGGGTTCATCGTCAAAGTCGACCTCATCCTCAAAATCGATTTCCTCTTTGGATGATGAAGACGACAGTTCAACGCGAGGGACCTCGGCAACCGGAGCCTTGCCTCCAAACACCCCAGTGGTAGGGCTGTGGGTCAACTATCCGAGCACTGGAGATGAATACACTGGGAGACCCAGGCTGCTGTGCCTCATCCCTCCTCTCGTGAGCTGAGGAAGACCCAGGCTGATTTGAGACTCAAGGAATCTCAACATCACCCATTATGTCGACCTCCGGCTGCTGTGCCTCATCCCTCCTCTCGTGAGCTGAGGAAGCCCCGGGCTGAGCTGAGACCCCTGGCCTCTCAACATCGCCTCCGCTTATTATGTCGACTTCGAACTGCTCGGCCTCGTCAGCGGTGGTGGGTTTGTCAGCAGGCTCCGCTTCCTCCACAATCCTGGGGCCCCTGCTGCGCAACCTGCAGCCATGGACTAAGGGGGCATCATCCTCATCCGCCTCTTTTTCCCTCAGTTCCTCAACACCAGAAGGGATGTCCTCGGACAGTGAAACTGCAGACGTCAAGTCTCTCCGAACCTTTTTTGGGGCAGGCTCAGCAGTAGAGGTAGAGCCTGGAGGACGCTTACCCACCGCCTGTCGAGCTTTGCTGCTCGCGGCTCCTCCCTCGACCCCCTTCTAACCTCCTTAAGAGCCTTCAAATACTGCTCGACGCCTCGCGAGCGTTTAGTGGACTCCGACCTTGCTTCTAACCTGCATTGATACTCTAAATGCATGAATACTCCGGAGCGAAATCTGGTGTTTGGTTGGCCTGGAAGTACCAAGTACAGAAGCTGAAGCTGGTACGGCCCTTCGGCCCTTTGATAGGCAGCCGAAAAGTTGCTTCCATCCCTCCGGCCACGCTATAATACCAAGCCCGAGCACCTTCGAACAAATTCCCACTGAAGGCGCGTCGAGCATTGGGGTTGCCGACATATAGTTGATCATAGCCGAACTGTCGGGCGAAGTGATTCGGCATATACGGCTCGATCGTGCATGAATTCCCTTGCCGGAAAAGCACATACCCGGGCCGAATGTTGACCAACCACCAGAAAACCCCCGTTGACAGCCTCGTGAAGTCATCTTGGCCTACGGAGTCAGTAAACTGTTCCCCGAAAGATGCACCAGGAATCGCGGGGAAGCAGCGATTAAGCTGGTAGTTCGAAGCCGATGTGACGCACTTTCGAATGTAATACATGTAAGTATTACACCAGGTTGAACCCTCCAACCGCTGCACGAAAGGAATAAACCCCTCACACCAAGACACCGGCGTCATCAGCGAGGGACAATGCATAACGTACCAAGCCATTAGGTACGTGTAGGGAAGCTCAACCCGAGGGTTGGGGCGCTTTATCGTCGGCCTCCCTCCGAGTCAACAATCACCTTGCCATGGGAGTCGACGGCCTTCCCTGCCTCGCACAGATTTTGGGTTAACGTCCGCAACCCACTTTGAATACTCGCCGCCATGGCCGGGAGAAGGGCTATGGGCCTACCATAAGCCAGGAGCACCGCCGGGTACACTACGTCGGCAACAATGACTTCATGTGGCAGCGTTGGCACCACACAGCGCTTCAACCATAGCATTAAGAAGCCCGCCAACAGTGCGTGGTCGGAGATAGGGATCCGAGCTCGATGATGGAAGCTTTCGAAAACTGTGTTAGGTTCGAAAACATCCTCGTTCGACTCTGTGGTGTAGGAGTCTACAGAAGCCTTGATCCTGTCGGCAATCTCCTCGTCGGAGCTGGAGCCAGTCGGGTCACCGGACGGTCTTTCTAGTTGACGCCATTGAACAAGTAGCTTGCCCAAGACAGCTGCTTGACTCCCCCCGCCCTCCAAGAGGTTATCTGGCCGCAGATGTAGAAGTGACACAACACCTCCCAGTAAGTCTCGTATACTCGAGGAGACCCTTTCTTCATAAGGTGAAGCTCCTCAGAGGTTGGGACATATTCTTCATAGGGAGAATCCCCCATTGCCAGCCCTGAGACCTCGTACAGCTCGTGCAGGGCGAGACCCATCTCCCTGACCGGAGTGAAGAATGTCCCCGTCAGAGGATTATAACGATCCAGGATCCCAAAGAAGTTTTGAGAGCTCGGTGGGATACCATACTGTACAGCCCTGACTGCTTGGTACAATTCCGCCTGCTCCAACAAGCCTCTAAGGTCGGCAAGGACGAAGCTCACCATCCTGCCACACCAATACCTCTCAGTGGAGTGGATCCACCCGGGAGAACGGAACTCGACCGAAAAATCACCCTCCACTTTCATGAACGCGTTGAGGAAAGTGGTGCCAAGTTTTGGCGTCTCTCCAGCTGGGTGATCAGTCCTGAGCAGCCCTGGAAACAAGCCGAGAACCTCCCTATCATGACTATCATGGCGATATACCTTTTTGGAGCCTAGGTCGCCAAGAGTAACCTCAGGGACATATCGGGAGAGTTCCCATTTCATTTTTCGAGGGACGGACATGTGCTGGAGATAAGATAGTGGGTACATCCTCTCCATGTTTGGGAGAAAGAATCTTCTACCCCCTATCTGGCGGAGCCATTTATAATCTCCGTCATACAAGGAATAACCACTCTCGCTAATACGGTCTCCAAAGAAGAAGGCAGGCTTCTCCAGCGGGACGCGAGCATCCGTTGTGAATGCTGCGTCAGTCATAAGCTCCCGAAAGGTTGCCATGTCAACATTGGAGAGCCTCCTCCTGCGCTCCTGCGACCCATCAGCAGTCACAGGTACAGTCCTTTGTAGCATAAAGGTCAAATCACGGTCAGCACCACCTACGTGCCCGAAGTGGCGCCTCTTGGAGAGTGGAGCAGAAGTGTGTTGCACTACAGAAGAAGATGACACTTAAATCAGAAATACGTTAAAACAAGTTAAGTGTCTATAGTCCAGACGCAGAAGAGATACTGGACGCAGAAATTGCCAAAATCCGCGTCCAGACCTGAAAATCCGCGACCGTGAGGCCAACAGGGAGCCTGCGTTTTGAAATTCAAGACTTATAAAAAATTTTCTAAGTACTTGGACTCAGGTGCGAGATCCATAAAAGACCAGCACCTAATGTCACAGAACGCAAAGATCAAGTCTGCGTCCGAACCCTTCACAATTAGAAATATTCTAAGTGAAGAATCCGAAGAGCAGGGCTTACTGGCGCTCTATATCCAATAAACAAACGCATCCCCAAGTGGATAAAAGCGGTGGGGTCATCAACCCGTACCTTGTTTATCAACTCAAAGACCGCGTCTGAGAATCAAACGTGGTTTCTATTCTGTGTTGACGGTTCTCCTTTAAAAGAGGGATTTTTAGGAGTCCATGAACTTCCATTAATGGCGAAGTTTAAGGACATTATACCTGAGATTGGGGCTTCCTGCGCGGAGGAACCGCCCCTCTGGGCCTCGATGACGGCCGCTTTTGAAGATGATGCGGTTGGCTTGGCCTTGGGTGCCATCGTTAATCAAGAATCCGATGATGGACGATGAAGAAATGAGAAGGAACAGAGAAGACTCCTTTTTCAAAAAACCCTAACAGATGCGCTCGAGACGAAAGAGATATCTCTCTAACTGTTGTCATTTATAAGCACGAAGATTCGCAAAGATACGCGGCGCGTGGCTCGATTGGTTCGGCATCGAGTCATCGCTTGACGCGTGGACAGCTCATTTAATATACCGGGAAGTCCGCGCGCCAAAAGGAGATGTCCCGTCAGTTCCCCAGAACAAGTGCACTCATGACATGGCACGGATTCGCACCCAACAGGCGCGCCTCTTCGATGGACGTGCCCCGTCAGCACAGCCATAGTCGTGTCCAGAAAGTCACGTCCTTACTCAAAAGGATGCGTCTCTCCGAAGTTCGCGTCCTTCCAATCCGGCCTAGCATCGCGTCTGCCCAATAGAATATCAGTCGCGTTTTCATTTCAAAAGACGCACCCCATGAAAGTCGCGTCTTTAAATCAGTACTATCTCTACTCTTCAAAAAGAACTGGCGTTCAGTCCTTGCTTCTGCAAATCAGTTCAACAGTACACTGGCACAAGAAGACGACTGTCCACTCTTGGCTTAAAGTGCACCCACGACAGACTTAAAGCAATCGGAGAGTTTAGACTGTGCATCTAAACACTCAACTCGATCAAATCTGATGGCTTCAAAGAGTTCTACAGTACACTCACGAAGACCATACTCCAGATAAGATCAAACCCGGAGCATTAACAGTCCAGTCATAAGGGTGAGCTCAGCTAGAGTCCAAAGTATTTCGAAATCCGTCCCATTTAACTGCGGAATATCAAAAACTTTAGAGGGGGTTCTGTAGGCTGTCTAAAAATCATTAAAAGACAAGCCATTAAAAAAGGCAGAGTTTCAGGTTCTAGACGCAGGACTAATGATGGCCATCCGCGTCTCAGCATCAAGGCGCATGGGCTCAACACCCGCGTCTCAGCATCAAGGCGCGTGCGCTCAACACCCGCGTCTCAGCATCAAGGCGCGTGGGCTCAACACCCGCGTCCCAGCATCAAGGCGCGTAGGCACAACACCCGCGTCCCAGCATCAAGGTGCGTGGGCACAACACCCGCGTCTCAGCATCAAGGCGCGTGGGCACAACACCCGCGTCGCAGCATCAAGGCGCGTGGGCACAACACCCGCGTCGCAGCATCAAGACGCGTGGGCACAACACCCGCGTCTCAGCATCAAGGCGCGTGGGCACAACACCCGCGTCGCAGCATCAAGGCGCGTGGGCACAACACCCGCGTCGCAGCATCAAGACGCGTGGGCACAACACCCGCGTCCCAGCATCAAGGCGCGTGGGCACAACACCGCGTCCCAGCATCAAGGCGCGTGGGCACAACACCCGCGTCCCAGCATCAAGGCGCGTGGGCTCAACACCCGCGTCCCAGCATCAAGGCGCGTGGGCTCAACACCCGCGTCTCAGCATCAAGGCGCGTGGGCTCAACACCCGCGTCTCGAGGCCCACGTCTCGGTTATAACCGCCCTGGTTATGGGGCCAGTCACCGCCCACATAGCGGGGAAGTTAGCCCCTCATTGTGGAGCACTTTTAGGGGGCACGTTCACCCCTGAAAACTCTATAAATAGCCCGCCGCTATGAGTAAGAGGAGACAAGATAACAAGGACAGAAGAAACAAGAGATAGACAAAAAGGCAGACAGAGAGAGAAGCAAGAGAAAGCTCAACTCTTCAGCAAGCTTGTTGCGTACAAGTTGCTCCTTGCCTACCTTCTCTTTGAGAGTTTTGGTAGACAGAGCTGTGCTACTCCTTCTACTAGCCGAAGAGAAGATCCCCGAAGGTCTAGACGGTCACCCGGTCAACGGAGAACAAGATTCACTCTCCATCGCCACACGAAGAACCCAGCACTAAACAAAGGGAGGATTCAAGACTCAACATCCTCCCTCCCTTGTAACCGGAATACGAGTCCGTTGTAATTTTACAATTTGATTCAAGGAAATCTTACTTCGACCCCGTACCTTCTCCGTGCGCATACATGGCATAGAAGATTAGGCCATGCTTCTTTTGATCATCTTTCTAGAATCAATTCTAAGGAATCGGTGAAGGGTATTCCTTATTTGAAGTTTGAAAAGGACCGCATTTGTGGTGCATGCCAACTTGGGAAACAAACCAAGTGCTCTTTCAAACAAATTAAGGATATCATGACATCTAGGCTAATAGAATTGATCCACATGGATCTTTTTGGACCAACTAAAACTAAAGGTTTAAATGGAAATAGATATGTTTTCGTTTTAGTCGATGATTTCTCTCGTTTCACATGTATTTACTTTTTGGAGCATAAAGATCAAACTTTTCTTATTTTAAGATTTTTCGAAAAGGGTTGAAAAAGAAAAGGATTTTCGATTTTACGCATAAGAAGTGATAGAGTTGGTGAGTTTGCCAAACAACTCTTATGACTTATTGCTATGAAAATGGAATTAAGCATGAAATGTCATGTCCTAGAACTCCACAACAAAATGGATTAGTTGAATAGAAGAATAGAACTCTTCAAGAAATGGCTGAGACCATGATAAGTGAATACGGGCTCCCTCAATACTTATGGGCCGAGGCCGTAAACACCGCATACTATATATCGAGCCGAATTTACTTGTGTAAAAATACTTCCAAAACTTCCTTTGAAATCTATCATTTGAGAAAACTAAATGTTTCGTATTTTAGAGTTTTTGGATGCAAATGTTTTGTTTTGAACACCAAAGATAATTTGACCAAATTTGATGCTAAGGTTTTTGAAGCAATTTTTGTTGGCTATTCTAGTACTAGCAAAGCATATAGAGTGTTCAATAATCATCTCTTACATTGAAGAATTTATACATGTTAAATTTGAGGAATCTAATGCATTTGTTAAGAATATTATAGAGATTGATTCTTTAAGTGAAGATATGGAGAAAATATCCTTGAAGGACTCACCCATCCAAGAAGACAAGCAAAAACCAAATGGTGAAGTTCAAAAGGATGAAGTGGAACCATCACAACCACTTCCTAAATATTGGAGATTGCTACAAATCATCCCAAAGATCTCATCATAGGTGATGTATCAAAGGGGGTAACCACTCGCTCCAAACTCCATGATTTGTGTGGGCATTATGCATTCATATCTCATATTGAACCCAAAAACTTCCTTGAAGCCGAGGGTGACTCATATTGGTTACTCGCTATGCAAGAAGAGCTTAATCAATTTGAGCGTAACCAAGTTTGGCATCTTATTCCTAGACCCCATGATAGATTAACAATTGGTACTAAGTGGATTTTTAGGAACAAGTTGGATGAGTCAGGAAATGTTGTTAGGAATAAGGCTAGGTTAGTGGCCCAAGGTTACACCCAAGTTGAAGGAATCGACTTTGAGGAGAACTTTGCACACGTAGCACGGCTTGAAGCCATACGGATCACACTAGCTTATGCATCCTATAAAAATTTCAAACTTTTTTAAATGGATGTAAAAAGTGCATTTTTAAATAGCTTAATTGAAGAGGAAGTATATGTTGAACAACCTCTCGGTTTTGTTAATCATATACATCCAAATTTTATTTTCAAACTAGATAAAACATTGTATGGTTTAAAACAAGCTCCAAGAGCTTGGTATGAAAGACTTTCTACTTTTCTTCTATCAAATGATTTTATTAAGGGCAAAGTAGACACCACATTATTTACTAAACATATTGGTCGTGATATTCTTATTGTACAAATATATGTTGATGATATAATCTTTGGTTCTACTAATGAATTACTTTGTAAGGAGTTGAATCATGTATGCAACATGATTTGAGATGTCTTGTATAGGTGAATTGAACTATTTTCTTGGACTCCAAATCAAGTAAAGGAGTGATGGGATCTTCATTAGTCAAGTCAAGTACACTAAGGAACTCATCAAGAAGTTTGGTCTTAAAGACTCAAAAATTTGCAACACTCCCATGGCTACCACAACTAAGCTTGACAAGGATGACCAAGGTAAGAGTGTAGACATAAGATTGTATAGAAGCATGATTGGTAGTTTGTTGTATTTAACAGCTAGTAGGTCGGACATTATGTTTAGTGTGTATCTTTGTGCTAGATTCCAATCTTGTCCTAAAGAATCCCACTTGATTGTGGTAAAATGCATTATTCAATACCTTAAGGGCACTATAGGAATGGGTCTATGGTATCCGAAGATTGGACAATTCTTAATGACGAGTTTTTCAGACGTCGACTATGCGGGTTGTAGAGTGGATAGGAAGAGTACTAGTGGAATATGTCAATTTCTTGGTAATTGTCTTGTTTCAGGTCTTCCAAGAAACAAACTTCGGTAGCCCTCTCAACCGCCGAGGTGGAGTATGTTGCGACTGGGGCATGTTGTGCTCAAGTCCTTTGGATGAAACATACTCTCCTTGATTATGATTTGCATTATGACCATATTAAAATATTTTGTGATAATACTAGTACAATTCATATGACTAAGAATGTAAATCAACATAGTAAGACCAAGCATATAGAGATTAGATATCACTTTTTTAGTGATCATTTTGAGAAAGGTGATATTGATATTGATTATATTTCTACTAATTTTCAACTTGTTGATATTTTCACTAAACCACTTAATTTCAATAGATTTTCCTTTATATGTGGCGAACTAAATGTTTGTGTTATTGACTAAAGAATATATCCCTTTTTGGTGTATGACAAAAAGAGGGAGAAATATGTTTGTTTTTATAATGTGTGTTTATATTTGTGTTTTGTTCTCAAATAATAAGTTTGTTTTATATCAAAGAATACGTTTTCATGTTTATTCTTTCATTATGGTTTTTGTTCTCAAATAATAAGTTTGTTTTATATCAAAGAATATATTTTCATGTTTATTCTTTCATTATAGTTTCATGCTTTAGTATAGTATACTTGTTTAATATAGCATTATTTGAGGGGAAATTTTACCTCTCTTGTATATCTTGTGCTATAGCTTATATGTTTTGTCATCATCAAAAAGGGGGAGATTGTTGGTCCAAAGGTTACACTCTTCATTTTATGCCTTTTGATGATAACAAACCATATAAAAGCTATTTGGTACTAATAGAGTTTCTAGAATGAATTTCAGGTTTGTACTAGTCTTGATGGCTCAAGCGTTCTAAAGCATTTTGCAAGGTTAATGGCGCTAGAGGACTCACTCATAGGAGAGGAGACTCTTGCTAAGCAACGCGATTTGGAGACTCCTTCCTATAGATCTTTATGTTGTTAGTTTGTTAAAGAATAGTATATAGTATTGAAGCTCAAAACATCCTACACACACAAAATTGCACATGTTCTAAAAAGATTATTTTTGACTCTAGTTTAAAATACTTTAAAGTCCTATTTCAGTTTATGCATACTTAGCTTATTGGATTTTAAAAAGCCTTTTGCAAAAATCCCTTTAAATTTAACATAATCTTCAAATCATATTTCTAACTGTTTTTCAGCCTATGACCTATTGCGGTCGACCGGGTAGTCGACCGGCTCTATTACAGGTCAGAACGGTCGATTGCGCCGTCGACCACAGTTCTGACCCATGGGGGTGTGCATGTGTGCACGTTCCTCGGTCGACCGGGCGGTCGACCGGACCCCATGACGGTCGACCGAGCGGTCGACCGACCGACTGACCCAAACTCTCGGTTTGGGATGGTCGACCGGGCGGTCGACTGGAGTCAGCCAACGGTCAGAAATTTTTGAAAACCGGTCGACTGTGATTGGTTTTTCTGCCAAACGGCTAGTTTTTTTAAACATGTTTTAAAATGTGGTTTTAATCTTAAAACGTGGTTTTAGGCTAGTTTTTGGTCATATTCTTCCTGATTAGTCAAAATAAACATTTACCCTTTAATCCCTACCTAAATCCTATAAATAGGGGTGATTGTGGTTAAGGAGAATTACAACAACATTTGCAAAGAATTCAAAGTTTGAGTATTCTTGAAAAAAGTTTTTACTCTCAGTTTTTGTGCTCTAATCTCTGATTTATTTCTGAAGTTTTTGAATCAAATCTCTCTTCTACTTTATTTTATTTTCACTTACAAACCTTGAGCTTCAATCCTACATATTATTCTCTAGGGTTCTGTAAAGAAAAGTTTTTCAAAAAAGAGTTTGTAATCTTTTGATCACCAAGTGATTATTGTATTTGTGGGTACACTACCTCTGGACTAGAGGAGTGTGATTGAGGAGTTGGGTACTCCCTAGTGATTGTAATCCTTTGTGAAAATTCTAGTGGATCGGAAATCCTTTTGGGTGAAGGCGGGAACGTAGAGCTGGGTGCTCGAACCTCGAAACAAATCTCTGCGTTTGCGATTGGTTTACTTGTGTTGTTTACTTTCTATTCATTCATTCTTATATTGTCGATCTATACTCTCACAATAAGATTGCATTGCGCACCTCAAACTCTTATTTAGAGGAATCACGAGGAAGGAGTTCAGAGCCTTTCACGGGGTATCCGGCTTCTGATCTTGCTTTGAGTGATCGTTGCATCATCTCATTTTTAAATTGTGCATTGATTAGCATTTCACCTATTCACCCCCAAGTGATTTCAATAAGTGTGGGGGATGGTTTACTAACATAGTTAGTTTTATATTTTCTTTGTTTTACACTTTTTTTTAATTTTAAAAGAAAATCTTTTGTATAAAACTCTTTTCTTTTCTTTTTACAAAACTTTTTGACATAAGATAAATAGTTTTGATTTATTTTTAAGAAAACTAAGATTTGCTTAGGAATTAGGAAGACTTAAAATTATGAAATTTTAAATCGAGTCAAAATAATAGATCTTGTTTAAATTTTAGGATAAGAAAATAAGATTGGAAAGATAATTTGATCTTGAATTTTTTGCCTTAGATTTATGCACTCACACTTACACAATTTTTAGGGTTGAAACAAAGACTAAAAATGCCATAAATATATATATATAAATGAAATCATGATAATAAAGACCACTTATTAAAGTTGGGTAATTATGCCTCAGGAAGCATGATTATTCAGACCTAAAACGGTGGGCAAAAATAAAATAATCCCCTTTAGTTTTGTGGCCTTATTTACTCGAGTCCTTAAGTCCGAGGAATATTTTCTCACCTGGTGCCCTAAGATCATCTAGTTTGGGAGTCACTGACTAAAAACTCACTAACTGAGTAAATTAGAAAGCCTAAGAAAATTAAGGGAAGAAGAAAAATATATATATATATATAAATACACAAATAAATGGCATGAAACTTAGAGTCGATATCCCAAAAAGCTTCACTGTTCACAAAGTGCATATCTTTCTAGGAGTTTTATGAAAGATCAAAGAATCAATTCAATTTTAAATTCATATAATTTATAACAAGATTTTACATTTCGACTTAGTTTAAGGAAGAATAATTTTTGTTAACCTATAACCATGGATCACTTATATTTTCACAAAAATATTTTAACACTTTTCTCTATTTCAAAACGCGTTTTCAAAATACTAACATTTGATTACTTTTGTTCTGGATTTTGTGGGAGTAATCTGCTGAAAACCCTCAGGAGACAAAACTCCTCATCTAGGGAAAACCTAGAGGTTTAATGGCTTGTTGCACATGCTCAGTGCAACCGCGTCACCTGCGAAAGTGGTGTAATATTTTCTTTAGTTTTTTGTTTTGCTCGGGATGAGCAAAAGATAAGTGTGGGGGTGTGATTAGTCTCTAAAACTGCATATTTCATACCACACCTTCACATTAATTTCATATTAAATTCTGTTAATAACACCTCTTGCATGTTTCTAGGTCCATGGTGTGCAATGAAGAAGAAGACCCTAAATCACTATTTAATAGGTGATTAAAGGCATATAATCTAGCCATTGACTTTGGAGAGTTGATTCGTCAAAACTAGGGGTCCAAAATCAGAAACCGGGAACTGCATTTGACAGGGGACAGCACACGGCACCTGGCGCCGCGAAAACGCAGCTATGGCTGTGTTTTCGCGGCTGTACGGGCACGGCCGCGGCCGTACTTTGGGCCAGGGTTTGCCCCCTGGCCCCCTTTCTCCTAGTGCCTATAAATACCCCTTAGGGTTTTCCAGAGCAAAGATATGCAATGTTTTTCCGATAGTTTCATCTCCATTTTATAGTTTAGGATAGTTTAGATTAGTATTCTTCTTCTTTCTCCTTTGTATTTTTCATTTCTTATAGATCTTGTAATAGGAGAGAGAGTGGTATATGGTTGGAAAGTAAGAGTTCTTATAATAGAAGGTAACAATCTATGAAAGGTTCTCTCTTTACCTCTCTTTATTTTCTTCTCTCTTATCCCATTTAAATGTTTAGCTAATCTTTTCTCTCATGGCAACTAATTACTAACCACTAACTAGTCTAACTTCTTACTTGATAATCCACATGAATCTACTAGCCTCTACTGTCCTTGCTCTTGCAAGAGCCATTGATGGCTCATGATGATGGATCTAACACTCTAACTTCCTAACTCTCTAACAAGCTAACATTATTTTACTCCATGCTTAATTTTAGTTTTGATGGTTTAAGTGTAGCTTGCACTTGTTTTGTTGAGTTAGGATGTGATGAGTTACATATGGGTCATGCTTTGAAACGCTCTTGAACCAAGGACTAGTGCTTGTTAAGGATACATGTGAGGCAACTATCACTAAGAGGTTAGCAGGATTAGTAGAGCCATTAGTAGTTAGTAGCCATGAGGCTTTTTCTTTTTCACTTTGTTTTAGAAATATCAAAAATCACAAATATCTTCTTTTCTATGTTTCTTACTTTTTTGTGTTTCACCGTACTTCTCTTTTCATTTTTTTTTCCTTTTCTTTTCATTCTTTCAAACATTGAAGAACTTTTGACACACACGTGAATCAACCAGTAAAGCTTTTATCACCTCCTATCCTTGTGGATTCGACTCGTTTTAGCCTTTGTGCTATAACAGAAGTATCGAGGAAGCCAAAGCACACACATTTTAAATATCAATTTCATAATATATACTTTTTGTGAGCGGTTTTTCCCCAATCACCTATCTGACTGAGCAACAAAAGGACAGCTTGATGTCTATTCTGAAGAGACATAAGGAAGCCATTGGATGGATCATGAAAGATATCAAGGGGATAAGTCCAGCAATAGTTCAATATAGAATTCATTTAATCGATGAAGCGATTCCCAGTAGGGACCCACAGCGCAGGCTTAACCCACTCATGCAAGAGGCTGTAAAAATGAAAATTTAGAAACTATTAGACAATGATATCATTTATCCCATTTCTGATAGCCAATGGGTTAGCCTGGTTCATGTGACCCCCAAGAAAGATGATTTTACGGTAGTAGAGAATGAGCATAAAGAGTTGGTACAAACAAGAGTGCGTACCAAGGTTCGTGTTTATATTGACTATAGAAAGTTGAATGCGGCCACTCGTAAAAATCACTTTCCGCGACCCTTCATCGACCAAATGCTTGAACGCCTGATTGGACATGAGTACATTGTTTCTTGAATGAATACTCGGGATACAATCAAATCCCCATTACTGTAGAAGACCATGAGAAGACAACGTTCACCTGCCCATTCGGAACCTTCGCCTACTGATGCATGCCCTTTGGATTATGCAACGCTCCCGCAATATTTCAACGGTGCATGCACAATTTGTTCTCTGACAAGGTGGAACATTTTCTTGAGATTGTTATGGATAACTTCTCCATCTACGGAGATTCATTTGATCAATATCTTCATCATCTAGAGTTAGTTCTGCAAAGATGCAAAGAGAAGAATCTAACTCTGAATTAGGAGAAATGTCATTTCATGGTGAGATAAGGGATTGTCTTAGGCCATGAGATTTCTAGGAGAGGAATAAAGTGGACAAGGCAAAAGTAGAAGTGATTGCTAAGCTTTCACCACTCGAAAGCATCAAGGATATCTGATCCTTTCTTAGGCATGCTGGGTTCTACTGACGGTTCATTAAGAATTTTAGTAAAATCGCTAGGCCCTTAACCAGCCTGCTCGCTAAGGACATGCCCTTTGATGTTGACGAAGAATGTTTCAAATCCTGGGAGAAGCTTGAGCAAGTCCTTGTATCTGCGCCTATTATTTCTGCTCCAGATTGGGCATAACCGTTTGAAATCATGTGTGATGCCTCCAATTTTGCTATCGGCGCTGTTCTTGGACAGCACATCGTCAATAGGCAGCACCTGATCTGAAACTACACATAGAGGGGGATGAATAGGTATAAGGCTAATCTATGACAAATAATGTGGAATTTAAAAACTAATTGCAACACACTTAGTGTAACCAAAGAGTGTACCCGAATTCCCGGTGAAGGGCTCTGGACTAACTCCTCTTGATTCCTCTGAATAAGAATTGAGGTGCTATATAAAGCTCTCTTGGTTTACACAAGTATGGCACACATACAACAATACCAAGCATATAAGTATGAATGAGCAATATGAATGATGTAAGGTACAATATAAGAGAGAGAGAGTTAGAGAAAGTAGATCAAACGCAAACACAAGGATATGTTTCGAGGTTCGAGCACCCCGCTCTACGTCCCCGCCTTCACACAAATGGATTTCCACTAACTCGTCCACACAGGACTTCCCACACAGGGAACCTCCACTGAGAATTTAGGTAAATACAATCGGGAGTACACAATTCCTCTCTCAACAAATACAACCTCTACACTTAGAGGTAAGGTACTAAGCCAACACAATATCAACCTCACAGATAAAGGATAGGTACAATGCCAACACCAACAACAATCACCTCACACTTGAGGGATTCCAAATCAATCTCCACCTCTCACTAGAGGGATACAAACACCACTTCCACAATCACCTCTCACCAGAGGGATATCAACACAATCACCTCTTACTAGAGGGATACCACAATGAATGGAAGGTTTACAACTTGGTGGTCTCTTTCAACCATAAACCAATTATTTCTCACAAAACAATGATCCTATAGATAGGATAGATAGATAAACTCAAGTGTGAGAAAATAAAGTATTCTAAACAAAGAAAATCACTTGGGAAAATCTCCAAATAGATATAGAATTTTAGATCAAAAACCAATTCCCAAAAGACTCTATTTTCTTTGAAATTTTAACATTTTAAAAACAAATAAAGATTAAAACTTTTGAACCCAAAAACTTTTGCTGAAAAACACTCAGGGATGTGAAAATTTTCTCTCTTAAAATCTTGTTCAAATCAGCAAAGGATATAGGGTATTTATAGCCCCAATCCAAATCTACCCGTTGGTAGCAGGAAAGGGTAAATTCGACCGCCCGGTCGACTAGCCCAACGGTCAGATTTCTGACCGTTGTGTCTCCGGTCGACCGGCCCAGTCGATCGAGACTGGATACAGAGAGAAAAGCTCCCTGCCGGTCGACCGGCCCCGACCGGTCGACCGGTCGACCGGCCCACTAGCCCGAGCTGCGTGCACGTTCTATGCACGTCGGTCGACCGGACCGGTCGACCGACTTCTGCCTCGGTCTACCGGCCCGGTCGTCCGGCAGACAGCCTGGTCCAACTAATTAGGGATTTAAAACTTGGCTTTTTATTATCAAATAAATCCCATAAAATCACATAAATTTCACAAAAATCAGTTCTTATTATATCTTTGAAATACAAATATGTGTGACAAAAATTCACAACATATTTCAAACAATTTAAACCATTTTTGTGAGATTGAAAATTTGCTTTAAACCAAAATCCGTATTTTCTGAAACTAGGATTTTTGAAATGGAAAACCGTTCTCAAAAACTCATGTAAATACAAAAACATGATATTCAAACAACTTTGAAGCATATTGTATATGGATAGAATCCAATATACATGAATGATATTATATCTATGTTTTTGACATTAAATCTAAAAATAAGTTTTGTTTAAATACAAAACTCCAAACACATGAATAGGCTTATCAAAATAAGTTTTTCTAAGTATATGAAGCATAGATGTATATAAATCAAATCTAATATACATTAAACCATGTAAACTTATTTGACTCTGTCTATTCTGAAAACCAAGATCGGTTAAACTGAAAACTAAAACATGAAACTTTAAGCTGAAAACATGTGTGTGTTGTGAACTTGAGCATATCAATACTATCTAATCGTTACATAAGATCAAAACAAAATCTTAAACTAAACAAACCGATGTCTTCTTGTAGAACGCCGTCTCCAAGTCGACTCGATCCAAACGTGATCCACCGAGCTTGACTCCAATCGAGTGCTAGATGTGAACTTGACGCTCGAGCTCTTGAATCACCATGTGAAAGCTCCAAACACCTTTGTTGAAGCTAATCACCTACTAATTTCTTGATCAAATATCTGAAACTAAATATCACAAGATTATTAGTAAACTATTACTACATGAGTT